>NW_023590973.1:1258242-1333103 GCF_014843425.1 Jatropha curcas
GGATTATATTTTATTGACGCTTTTTAATTAAAAAATTACATATCAAGTTGGATTCAAGGCCTTGGTAAATATCCCAACCTATAACTTTTTGTTTACTAATAATTTAAACAACGTTGAAACCACTAACCAAACTGATATGTTTTGTTTCTAAAGCTCATATTTATTTATTATCCTAATATCACATTACGCACTTTATAAAAATATCTTTTTTTTAAAAAAAAATATCTTTGTCGCGAATTAGCATTATGTTATATGGCTATCAAAATTAGCTAATTTAACTTTACTTCGCAGACGTATAATATAAACTTAAACGTAAGTGCACCGTAAGAGCTTAGAACATAATATATATAAAGTGATTATAGATCCAAAAGTGCTATAAGTTATAAAACTACTTGCAGGGAGTGAATCTTAAAAAGGAAAAAGTATATTAGTTTTCCTGAATAGCGAAATACAATTAATCGTGTTTTTGTTTTTTTTTAATAGATAAAACATTCCATATATAGCTTTATTTCCGTCATACTAATAAGGTCATTTTGTCCAATTTGCATTTTTTTCGTTATATACATTATTTGCAAATGATGGAAAATACTCTTTTTTTTTAAAAGCACCATTGCATAGACTCATTATATTTTCTCAAACCATCTAAAATTACTGTAATTTTTTTAATATAATATTTTTAGTAAAACTCTCATCTGAAACTCTATTATTTCTCATGACTTAACAAAAAATGCAAAAAATGAGAAAAAAAACAATAATATATGAAAACAAAATATTAAAATAATTGATATATTTTGAAAGACAAATAGCGAATATCTATATTCGCATTTCGCGAATCAACAGCATCCATACGTACTTTTCCCCTTAAAAATGTACAATTAATGAAAGATGAGGGACATATTGTAATTTGTGTCCGGTAGCTAGAAATGGACGGTTGATTGAAAGCTTCATAGGACATATCCTTATGCTTTTATAGCTTACCAGTGAGTTTTGTGGGCCTCCACCTTTGTACTTTATCCTTACAAAGCATAAAGCGAACCGGCCCGCAAATTACTTTTTTTCTGCACAATGGTCCTACATCTACATCTGCTCTTCCCATCAACCACATTGATATACGACTGAATCATCACACTGAATCAAATTTCAAACAAAAACAAAACTAAAACATTAAAATCGAAAATTTTTTTAAATGAAGTAATAGTGTTACAGATTGGTTTATTTATACATATCTAAGGTTTTAAACTTAATTTTACGAATTCATAAAAAATTAGACCTGAAAAAAATACATTTTCAATTTAGTTTCACCTTGAAAATCAAAATATAACCATATTTATTAAAAAATCAAACTGAACCCAAATAAAATCAACTTAAATTGACAGTCAGTTTTAATTCAGATATACTCAGCACCAAGGATGTGAACCAGAATTGCGGCAAATCTGGTCATTCCTGAAAATTATCCGAAAAAAAACAAAAATCGATACTCTAATAAATAGTCTGCTTCAAAATTAATTTTTGGTATAAAAATGATTTCCCTTTTATTTTAATTAATGATTATTGTACTAGCCTAAATTCTTGTTGATCATGGTACTAAAACTTGAGTATTCTCTCAATCTTTTCTCTTAAATTTAAGTCCTTTTTATGATTTCAAATCACCGTGTCCATGAAATTCACTTTCCTCTTTATTAAAAAAAAGAAAAAAATTTATTGGTTACGTAATAGCCCCAATGCTATAGTGCAACAGATACAGCAGTTGTATCGCATCCTCGCTGCTTAAAAAATTTCCTATGTACCAGAAGATGAAGGAAAGGAGTTGTCTCCAGTTATGACATGCATGTAAGGGAATGAAAATAGAATCAAGCCAACTTAAGACAGAAGATCAGATCAGGAATTTGATCCAGGGTATTGACCTGCTCATTTTCGAAATATTTCGTGCAAATATATAAGAATCATAAATTCGAACTCCCCGGGATCCGAGCCTCAATTACAACTCAAAAAAAAAAAAAAAAAGAAAAAAAATTCATTCATTCTTATATTTGAGAAAGAAAAAAAAAGAATGCCCTTATTATGAATCACTATAGCATCTCCAAAATTCTCCCAAACATACATACTTCACTAGTAAGAACATAAGATCTTGGTAGCAGGCATATAACGATGTAGCATGTGTAATTGAAATATAAAGTCTAATACCTACACAATATACACAAGTTGGCTACCAATTCAGCTAGTTGTTGTCTACATTTACAGTTCCTGACAACAACTATGTAATAACCATTCTATTCTCATCACATTCCAACGATTAAAATTGTCGGACTCAGAATCATACTTTATTTCATTCTTATTTGAACGAGCGGTGTTGGGTTTCCGTGGCAAACTACTAGTTGTATCAAGAATACAGACAATGACATTATGCAGCAACACACAAACATCGATATATAGGCCCGAGAGTCCATAGAAACAGAGGCAGAATGCATACAGTTAGGAAAAGCTCGTAATCGAGGTGACCAAATAAACTTACCTCGATTCAAGTCGAGCCAGCATTATTCATGGGCTTCTTGTTTGCCTACTGATTGTAAGGTTTACAGTAGCTAGGAAGCATACATGAAGGCATAGTATCTACATGGACTGCACATTGCAAGAAAAGGAACGAGAAGCACAAACAGAATAGAGAAAGTACTTCTCTTCATTTCCAACACTATTTTGAAGCTGTTAATTGGCCGAGAACTCGAATTATGTGCATCAGCCGAAAGTAAAGATTTTGCTAGTTTTGTTGCCAAGTGTAGATCAATTATTATTGTTTCGAATTGTTAACAGCTAATACACCATTCTTTAAGGTCCTGAAAATACGCAAGTCAAAATGTTCAAACATTTGTATTTTTATTGATGTAAAGTTCTTAATAATTTCTTCCACAATTGGCATACAATAAGCACTATGTAGATACATTGTATTTTTGGATTCCTAGCAAATGTAACCTAAACAGAAGCTAACTCCTTTTTTTTATATTCTTTACGTTCAGCGCAGATCGTATGCTTGAGATTAATTTACACTTAATGAAAAGAGGTTCTAACAAGTCTAGGACAGAATAACCCAAGTAACAAAGTCTAAAATCTTTGACCAGTCCATTGTCTGGACCATGCAAAATAATAGTTATGTACCAACAGCCAGTTGTAAAGCACTCTATTTGCCAAACCTTTAGGGCAAATAATTGACCCTGCATCATCAAATTATCTGGAAATTTACAAGAAAATCTGAACAAATAAAATCTTAATTTGGATTAATTAAAGATGTTTAAGGTTAAGTTCAAAAAAAAACACATTTCATATTGCTCCATAATATAAGAATTCGAAAACTCACAGTTGATACGATCTGCCGTTCCCACCTCAACCCCCAAACCCAAAATATTGAAATAACACCACAGGACTCATTCACACATTAAACATGCGTTCTGTGTTGGCTGAAAAAGACTTACATTTGATAATCTAAAAATACATTATAGAAGATAAAATTGGCAAAAATAAAACAACAGACATGTTCATGCTATGGAACAAAAACAGATGGGAAACAGATTGGGGAAACGCTAAATGATAAAAGGGAGTTCCCAGGGCAACGTTTGGTTTGAAGATTTTAAAGTCCTGATGGAATTTGTCAAATCCACTGGAATTAAAACATAGCATTTGATAAAATTTCATTTACTGTGTTTGGTAATGAATATTAAATCTCAATGAATTTCAATGGCTAATTATCCTTCTTTAAAAAACAAATGGAACTTTTAAGATTCTCATCCACTAAAATTTGAGTGTTCTTTTCGGCAAAAAATCTCACGTCTCTATGTGGGATTCTTAGAACCCTACAAAATGAGTTATTGTGATCCATGAAAGATTTACTTAAACAAGCTATGCATTACCTTCTTTTTATTATTGGCGTAGAAAGGGATTTGAACCAAAATGCAGAAAGAAATCGTCACAAAACTTCCTCATCAAGTACCCTCATAACCAGAATTCAGAATCTTTTAGATCATCATCCAACTTTCCTATGTTCAAAACATGTAACTAGCTTCAATATTGACCCAACCCCCTAAGCTGAAACTTGAGAAGTCAGACTTGTGATATAATTCTTAAAACCCACAAGGCGAGATTATGATTATTAAGGAACAAGGTATAAAAACTTTCCAAGTTTTTTCACTAGATTCTGAGAAAAACTTAACACTCTTGCCCTTAAAACCCAAATTTAACATAGCACACAGATTTTCAACAAACCTCTTGAAGCTTAAAAAAAACCCATGTCCTAACTAAATCAGAACAATAACTATTAATGTAGATGTTACGAGGAATTAAATGTATAACCCACCCTAAAAAAAATTTATTTTGCTATATAAAAGTACCCAAAAAGTAATAACACATATTATGTTTGTTTCTTGAGACAAAATAGATTTGAGTTCATTTACTATGGTTTCAGTATCAAAAAAAAAAAAAAAAAAAAAAAAAAAAAAAAAAAAAATAAACTTCATTTTTATTATAATGTTTCAATTAGGGAATATCTTCCAACATTATTAAACAGTGCCTCATTTTTGCTGTATAATAAATAAACAAATTAAATTCACATGCTTAGATTTCTCACCGAAATAACAACAATTATTTTCTTATACTTTGTTTCTTCTATATTTAATACTTTTCAATGTTTTTTTTTATAATTGTACAGGAGATGTTTCTTTTTTATCAATTACAATAGCAGAATTATTTATATATACACACTAAACAGTCACGCAGTTGGCATGTGAGCCGTTCTTCTAGCACCAAACATGCAACCAAGATTAATTACATCAAATTAAACATACATAAACGCTTCTCAGGGAGTCCTAAAAGGCCATAGTTTTTTTTTTCCTGTTACAAAATGTTTATTATTTGTAGGTATAAAATATAAAAAACTTCCAAGATCAAAACAATTTTAAAACCAAAAAAATAGGGGAAAATAAATAGGAATCTGGAACTTAAGGACATAATGCCAAGGCCATGATGGCGAGGACTTCAACACTGTGATCCCAAATAACAGTACGGCTTGGAGATTTTATAATGGTAAGCGAGCCACTGTGGTAATATGTCTTCTCACAAACGACGCAATGCACTAAAAAAACATAATCGTAAATCTCTCCTTCATCTTCTTCTATTACTCGTTTCTTTCTTCTCTTTACGTATTAATCTCGCGAGAACAACGCGGGAAATAGGACGAGTGATTCACATTGATTTAATGGCTTAATCCGTATTTGTTTTGTAAGAATGTGGGGGCAACAGCTTATTGCCACAGTGCTCTGTTTATGCTCTGGCCGACAATAAACCCAGATTGTTTATGTTATTATTGTTTAGTCGTTACATATTTTGGTCTGTTCTCGAAATTGTTTCATTATCAAATTTGTCAAATAATTAATTATCTATAAGGTGTTGTTAGTTTATATCAATTGGATCTTATATTGATAAAGAGCCGAGTAAGTAATCCCTAAACGGAAGTGAACATGGAAGATGAAATGAGGAAACATGTCAAAAATCAATGGATTTGCATCATTTGTTCCATCCAATCCCATTCCCATTTGCTTTCATTTTCAATTGAAAAAATTTCTGAAGAAAAATGTACAATTGAAGTAAAAGGACTGGTAATCTATTTATTGGGAAATCTCACTTTTTGGTGTTGCTTAGAGCCACTGAGTTTACACTGATCGCATTGTTGTACTAAAAAAAAAAAAAAAAAAAAAAAAAAAAAAAAAAAAAGCATCAGATACATAGTAAAAAGACCGGTCACAATACTATTGAAAAAAGAATTAATAAGTAATAATATAAAATATTCCTCAAAGTTGCTTTAACAGCCAAACAGAATAGAATCATTTGTTTTAATGGTTTAATTATTCAATTGTTGGGATCAACCATATTTAACATTGAGGCAGAAATATTTAATTGAAAATTGAGGGAATGCATCGGAAAAGAAAATTAAAAGTTGATTTATTAATTAAATTTAGGAAATGCCCAAAATGACTATTATAAATGATTAAGTTAATAAATAGGTTGTCATAGCCAACACCATCTTAAAAGTTTATTTCAATAACAATTCCGATCACAATTAATTTAATATATTGTTGAACAGTGGAAGTGGCAAAGAAAGCTCACACGTAAAGTCAACAAAAATATCAGAACACTTGTGAAACGGAAACTTCGTTCACACTGACACTGACACGTTCATACTATTAAATATGTTAAATACATTGCAGAAATAGAAAAATGAAATCCGAGGATACAATTCACAAGGCTTGTAAGCAATTCAAGATTTATTAACGTTGAGTTGTCAATTTTTACAAGGGAGAGCAAGACTATTTTGTTTTTTTATTTTATTTTTTACTTTTTCTTTTTCAAAAAAAGAAAAAAAACAAAGAAAAAAGAATCTCATAATAGGAAGAACCTTAAAAAAAGCCTCGCAGGCTCCCACTGGGCTTTTCTCCAATTAGACATTGAAATTCCCTTTCATGTGCTATTTTTGCCGCTGGCCCTTTCCTAAAAATTGAAGCCTCAACCTGCAATTTCACATGGAAAACAAGCTATGTGGCTATATGGCCTTGTAAAAAAACATTTGATAAACAAAAAAGAAGGATTACTCTTCTCACATTTACATTTAATCCACATGGACACCATGCCAGTAGTTTCTTCTCAAACTTAAAATTAAAAGCAACCGTTTTTACTTGGTTTTTATTTGGAACGACCATTTTGATTGCTCCTTCTTCAGTTACTTATTGCTTCAAATTACCTTGTAAGAGGTTTCTTTCTGTGGCACAGGTGCAGAGGAAGAGACTCCCGTTGGGCCAAATAGCGTTCTCAAGCTTCAAAACACAAAGAGGAGCAAAACAATTGCTTGTCAACTAGGCAAACAATGCTGTCAACTATAAAGGCACATTAAATGTATACTGAATTAAACAGTCCATGGCAAATATAGTAAACACTACTGTGCACAACTCAGTTCTTTTAGTACAACCAAAAAACAAAACATTCACAAAATCTCAAAGTGATCTAGTTCTACCTATTCTTAAAAACACAAACTGGGAGGATGTGTAGGCAGTTAGTGGAAGGAGATACCAGTACAAAAAAGGTCAATTTCCAATTACCAGTAAAACCAAAGATATTATTAAAAGCAAATTGTAAGGAGTTCTAGGTGACAGCAGCAATTTTAAACTTATGAAAAAGGAGCAGAAAAGACCTCGAGCTTCCTCCCAACCACCATTAGGTAGAGAAACGAAAATGGGATGAAACAACTCCTACTTGCAGAATGATTTGGTTACAGCTATAGGTCGCATTAGCTAATTTTGTCGCAGTCAGCCTAATTGCACGAAGATTTCCACTGGAGCTTTCTTTTGTTATTTGCCCACTTCTTTTGTATTTCGCTGCGTCAAGATCAATCTTATCAAGCGCATAATTTTGTGTAAGCTTGGTTAGTAACATCACGGACCAGACTTATTGTTTCAATTTTGCCAGCTTCTCAACCTCCTTAGGCATCGCGGGTATCCCTGGATGGCAGGACAATCTTTAACTTTGCAATTAGTCAGATTAATTGAGCAGGATCACTCTAAGTTTTCAAACTTTAAGGCCATCTTTTTTCTTCCCTATCTTTCCCTTCACTCCACTTTGCACCAACATAAACCTCCTACAGAACATGCCAACAGAAAAGTTCCACCATTAATTCATTAAGGGCGCAGTTAAGGACTTCCATGTTTTTTCATGGTATTTGCAAAATTATCATCCAATTTCGCCTTTTCTTCCTTCCATCATCATGATCCATCTGAACTATACCTTCAGATGATTTTCAGCTGAGCTTCGCCTACTCTCCCAAGGTTGCTTTTGATGGACGAGAAAGGACGAACACCCCAGGAAAAACAAAGGAGGTATTGATATCTTCGTTTCACATGGTTAAGGATCTCCTTTCCCAGGCTCATGAGCATTATATGTTGCGGAGTGCTTTTAAGATTCTCAAAGCTAACCTTCACTATCAAAATGTTTTCCCATTCAGTTTACGGGAACCCCTTGTTTGCGTTGCAACCCCATAAAATAGGAACATGTAGAGGTCATAGATTTGTCCATAAATTCACCTGGGTGCGGATGGCATTGAAGCATTTGTGTGTATTGCTCTCAATCATAGGGTAGCAAAAAGGAGAGCTTCAGAATACAAGTAAACGGTATTGCATGCATATGTACAATAAAATATAGAAATATAAGAGTGCTGAAAATGGTCCCAACTTGTGGTGGGGATACTCTTCACCTTCAATGTAATGCTGGGCGAAGACGAGGATTCAACCACGCTCTCCACTGTCTTACAATTCACTCTTCATTTTTCTGCATTGATGTATCTGTAGGTAATTTCTGCTATGCTGCACAAGAAAGGAAAAAGGCTCAAAAAGGTATCCCAATCAGCCAGGCCTTTGCTCCATTGCCTGTACAGGATTAGAACATAAACTCATGGAAAAATGAGTCCACAGGCACGATGAACAAGCTGATTGTGATAAGCCCAAAGAGATGCAACTCACAGAAGAACATAAACCCAAGAGAAACAATTCAGACATAAAAACCCTTTTAACTATTTGCACAAATTTAAAAAATTAAGGAATTACTAATAAAAGAGGTTAGTCATCTCCTCTTTTTTTTCTACCATTAAAGGAGAACAAAGAAATAAAAAAAGAAAGCAATAACATTCTCTAATTGGCATCAATTGGTGAACGATACAAATAACTACCTGTTGTACTATAGTAAATGAATAAAAAAATTTTACAAAGATAGAAATCAAGCCCCAAAAGTAAATGGCTGGGGTCTATTGTAGAAAAAATTAATCTTCAAGATAAAAAATTAAATGAAATGGGGAAAGGGAGGAAAAGGAAAAGGGACAGTACGAAAAAAACGATGCAATAATATTTCTTGAAAACTGTTACCTACAAAAATTCATTGTACTTTGAGTGGGGAGAGCAGCTTAGCCATGAATCACAAAAATCCTACCTCAACAATTCATCCCCCTCCCAAACTACTATCTGCACATTATTGCGAAGTGTGAGGACGACATGTAGCTAGAATTCATGCAAGGGATTGTAAGCTGGAGGTAATTCAGGCATCAAGGTGAAATCTTTCTTTGGATTTCTTCTAGGATCCCAAACCTTGAAGACCAAGCGGTTTCCTTCTTCACATGGCACAGAGCATTCTGGATATTTGGCCAGGCGCCACTGAGTTGTATACCTTGAAGAACCCTAGACATACATATTGGGTAGTGCACTTGAGGATTATAGTGATATGCGGCAACAAAGTAATGCCCGAATTTATGCACAACAAAGAAAACCTGAAATAACATTGGAAAACAGGTGCCAACTTACAAATATGAAATGGACATGGTACATAGCATGACCATCAGATCAGAACAGTAATATCTACATTTGATAACACACCACGTCGCTTTGCCCAAAAACCGCATGCAGTCGGCAATGTTGTGCGGAAATTCTGCTTCTTGACGGGGAAAGTTGAAAACACTATTCAGAGAATAGAAGGTGACTCAGGTCTTATCTTGCTCCTCAGAAAGAGGAATAATCAGTCAAACTGAAAAACAAAAAAAGGACATTTCAAACCTGATGTTTGGCACCAACGCAAATCTGGTCAGTAACTCTTGCAAACAGTTTCAGATACGGAACGTGTTTGTTCAATCTGGCATGTAGTCATCGAGTCTTAGTGAAATATCTATCCTGCATGAAATCAAATAAATGAAAATAGAGGAAACGGAATTCGTATATTCCGTGGAGCACGCCATGACTAAGCCATATTGCAAGTGGTAATTATAAAAGACCACTCCTGCGCATTGAACTTGAAATATACTCATAGCATTCTCGGCAGCAAGGCCAAAGAAAGGCTCCCAAAGGTGAACAGTATTCTCATAAAGCACAACACCAACTCTTACCAATCATATTCCTCTTTTTCTATTCTCTTGATTTAGATGATAAAAACTATGAAGGTGTATCATCCCTATCCTGCACAATCAGGGCAAGAGCCCCTCTTCTTTTTCTACAAATGAAGGCAGATGCATTTCGTCCCTTTCCATCTAGTAAACATGGAGCATTTGAAAGTCACTCAACTGCCATTTTTTCGCCGAGTCTTAACTCCTTTTCAAATAAATTAGTTTGATATTAGCTTCTGTCTATATCTTTTAAAATTTTCATGACTACCTGTTGATTTGTCTCTCTTCCGCCTCACCACACTCTCTGGAGAAGCAAAAAGCTTTCAAAAAGAGAAAAAAGACAAAAAAATAAAAAAACAAATCTATTACAGCAATAGACACACTTGTTTTTCTAAGACCATCGCATGCTATTGTGGAACGAACAAAAAACAATGAATCAAGTTACGCACATTCAGTCCAACATTTAAAACAGAGAATTAAAGAATGAAAGATGAAAGAAAATTAAGCAATATTGGAAAAAGGATTTACAGAGGACAATTTTCAACGTTCAAATTGCAAAAAAACCAGGAACATTTTCAAATTAAAAAATGCAAAATCCAGGATGTTAGAAATTATACCAAAAACTTACTTTCAGGGAATTCACCCAAAGGGAACAACTATTGACATAAAGAAATCTATTGAACACCTAAACTTGAAGTCTCATCCTACTTGGAACATGTGCATCCAGGGGCACAGGATGCAACTCTTGTACTTCAGGCATCATCTTTGATGCATTACTATTGTTAGCCTCACGAAGGTTTCCTGCAAGCCGAATAATATAGAGGCATTGTTAACTCACTAACGTATTGCCACAACTAGATTCTATATCATAAACACACAAAACTTATCGCACTGTCTCGTGATTGCATGTCGTAGGCCCCACACAAAGAAGTGTCGAATATCTTGCACAGGAGCCGATGCACCTGAAAAAAAGCAGAAGACAATATTAACACAGGACTCACAATAAGAACACCAACGTGTGGCAGCAAAATATATGAAAATTTGCCTAGTGTGCCAACAGAAACAGATTAGGACATAAATCCAGTATTCTTTCATTAAGACTTGTTGAATGGATACATGGATAGACAGCACTTCCTGGGTTATACAACAAAAATTATATAAAGTTTAACTAAATAATATTGCAGGAAAAAACAGTTAGTTATTGCTTCTCCCTTAATAGGGATGTTCATATGATGGTGATGGACCACTCGACCCACCACTACTTACATCAGAATTACCATTTAAAATATTCGAAAACGTGACATAACTTTAGAGTTTTATATTATACAATTGGTAGGATCCAAGTAACTTGCTGAAAATTAGCTCACAGAACAGTCGATAACGGAGAGTTCCTGAGGGCAAACGCAACTAAAGGTCTAATAAAGACTACAAGAAATGTAAAGTAGGAAGTGTATGGCGTCACAATTTAGCAGCACATACTAGCATGAAAAAATAAGTGAAAGGCAAAGTAACTACAAGGTCATGTTCTACTGGTCATACAAAGAGATTCCATGCAGGCGCAAAGCAAAAAAACAAACGCAGAGTAACACACTAGAGGCTAACTCATAAACTCTTAAAACTCTTTCTCGCCACTAAATTCAGCTTGCAGTATATCTGTCATTCCACATATTCAAATGCTCCAATCATAAAAGTTAGTCAACATACATTGAATTGCATAATAGGTAGTTTTAATGGTTACAATATATTAGAGAGATTGATCATGAATAGTCCAATCCAACTATAACGCCACAAGGCATCCCTACTAATCAACTCTCAAATATTTTTGCATCAATAGTTGGCCTTCGATGAATTGGGTTTTTTAACATTAATTGCCAAAAAGGAACTTCACCTGTCAGATGAGAATTAAAGATGACAGCATACAATTTCAAAATAAAATAAGACGAAAAGCCTATAACAATAAAGTTGAACCCATACACATAACATGAACCAAAAGTAATAAATCAACAGCTTCATAGGTGGAAGTTTGAAGGACAGTTATTTCTTCCTCTCCCTCCATTCCAAGTACAAAAGCATTTACATGGAAATACAAAAGCATATACATGGAAAAGGTGTACTCAGCAAGAAAACCTCTATTCTTCAGAAGGAAAAGATAAGATTAGAAGCGTACCCCTAGCCGATAAGAACCAAAGGTGAAAATCTTAGCATTTGCTTCCTGCACTAGTTGCTCATTCAACCCTTTTGCACGGCTAATCACTTTCACCCAATTCTTCACAATCTGTTACATTTTATATCAACAACATGACACATACTTTAGCCAGAAGATAAAAGGCAAAAATATAAATGCAAGTCAACAAATGTTCAGAGGTGAAGAACAAAAGCCTGGATAGAAATGACATAAACAGTGACAAGAAGATAAATTTCAACCTGGTCTAGTCTCCCAAGCACTTCCTCATAAATTTCAACCTGGTCTAGTCTCCCAAGCACTTCCTCTCTACTCACAGCCTCCTCTTGACTCTCATACAGCCCCACATTTTGCAAATACTGCACATGTTCAAATAATACTCAAATCCATCATTTATAGAGCAACTATTTCAACGAGATTAGAATAAGGGAAAAAACAAAGAGTAAACAAAACCACAATAAACCTTTTCAAGTTCGCGAGTCTTTATTACATCGTACTCTGTTGGTCCACCCAAGGAAATGGGTTCTGTAATCCCTAATCGCCGTTGCTGGTGCCAATTACTTTGAGTGCTTAATCCAGGACTCCCCATTTGTTTTTCTCCCTTCTTTATTTTTATCTTTTTTTTTTTTTTTTCAAATATTTTTCTTCTGTTCAGTCTTTGTACATGGGGATGTCAAGCACAAAATTTATTCATCATAACATCTTCCATAAACATTGAAAAAAACAACGGAATAAATAAACAAAAAAAAAAAACGAAAGAATCAAAACTCATCAATCCGTTTCACCAAGCAGTAATTATTTCTCATAAATAAAGCTCAATTCATATAATAATTCCACCAACATTATTTCTTATGAAAAATATTCATCACCAATTATTATAGCAAATCACACCAAATCCTTAATATTTAGACTTTATAATTATCATTGATGTACTTACACTAATTAATCCATATATTTCATCCAGAAAAATGCTTATCTCAATAGTTATAATAAATTCCACCAACCAACATCAACATCATGTAAATTTCATCAAATACATATACTAATCCATAGTTATAATAAATTCCACCAACCAACATCAACATCATGTAAATTTCATCAAATACATATACTAATCCAATACTCTAATTAAATAAATTCTAATGTCCTCCGATCCGAATCATTTAGTTCTCTTATTAAATAATACTAGCAATTCATTCTCAACACACCCTTCCGCAGGCAGACATATACACACATTCGTGCATTTTTACATATGTATTCCATATTCAACACGTATTAAATAAAAATAGCATCTTTCATCATTTGACTTCAACTTATTAATCATATATAAGTTATCTTCTCACATACTTAAATTATATATGAATATTATTTATTTCATAGAAGGATTTTTGTTTAAACCATCCCTTAGCATCAGTAACTAAATCAGATCTCTAAAGAATAAGGATACAAATGTTGTGCAAATGCAGTGCTGACATGCATTATTTATTACTACTCACTGCGGCGGGGCGGGGAGGTCAACGCTCTAACTCTGATTCTGACCGGGAGAAGCATAGACAGACCTGAGCGATCCAAACAAAATATTATTGCCAGAGTTTGCTTGATCGGTGACCAAACCAAATCGACTGGCCTTCAACCAATCTCACTGGATCGAAATGAAATAGCATTCACTGGATCGACCAAAACTGGCCTTCAAGCGGCGGCGACTGGCGGTGGCAGAGAGAGCGACAGAGGCGGCGCGATGGAGGTGGGTGGTGCTGCCCTTGCTCGATCGAAGGCAGAAGAGGAGCTGTGTAGCGGCGATGGTGCGATCTGGTGGTGGAGCAGGTGGTGGCGGTCCTCTCTGAGCTGCTGTCTCTGCTTGGTTGGAACGGAGAGAGGGGCGGAAAGGCGACCTTTGGCGACGTCGACCTGCAGCGAGGAGCGGCGGTGGCGCGCGATGGATCCGCTCGAGCTGGGTTCTCCAGAACGCAACGAAAAAGAAAGAAAAAGAAAGGAAGGAGGAGGAGGAGGAGGAGGAGGAGGTGGCAGTGTCGGTGGTGCTGCGTGCAGGTGGAGGCGCAGGTTGCGGAAGGAGAGGGTGAATGTGCTAGAAATATAAGGTGAAGAGGGTTACAGGAGTGGTTTGGGTGGGTTTGGGTTGGTTCGGTTTGATTCCTGTTCGATTCAGCCTAAATCGTGATTTTTGTTAAATTTTTTGATTTTTCAATCAGTTTTGGTTCGATTTATCACTGTATGAATTATTAATTTGCATTTAACTAATTAAATAAATTTTCCAGGGTGTCAGTTTATTAAATTTAAATGAAAAATTTTTAAAAATAAAAATTCGGGTTATTTCAATGACAAATAAGACTATTGCTATTTTTTAAAAGGACAATTGATAAATTCATCATTGAATTATAATCAAATTGACATATGAGAACTTTTGGTATTTATTTTAAAACGCTGAAAATTTCTGTTAATCCTCATTTTCTCCACGCATAATTTAAAACGCTGAAAATTTCTGTTAATCCTCATTTTCTCCACGCATAATTTAAATCAATAATTTTTCAAAAACTATCATGAATTTTTTAAGTTATGGTTTTACTAATACTTTAATTATTTCGTCCAAAACAGATCATCAAAGCCTCAACGGAAGAGAGATCAATTTCATAATTAATTGCCTAGTAAAAGAGAAAGACAAACGTATTAATAAAAACATAAATTAAGAACTTCATAATTATTTTTTTAAAATAAAAATTCTCATGTGTTAATTTGATTATAGCTTAGGAACTAATTTATTTTTTCTCATTTTGAAATAACATTTTTTTCATTTGTACTCTTAAAAGGTCCTCTCATCCGTTGTGACTTCTTAAAGGTTCCCATTCCAGTTCCCATCTTCTTATGTTTTAACTATTTTTTCTTTTAGAAAAATGGTACTTAAAAAATAAATCTACAGTCAATTTTCTTTTTCCCGTATATCTATTTCCAGGTTCCCAAACTTGAGATTCATCTAATTTCATATTTTTTATAATCTGGGAAAAGATTGCACCATAGTAGTTTATTGTTGTTCATTAAACAGGAATAGGTAAAAAAAAAAACTTCCTATTTTGTGGGGCGTGATCCTTGACAGAGAGGCCCTCTTTAAGCCGCACAAAAAAAAAAGAAACCACGACCGGGCAATTAAGAAACCAAAGGCTCTCTGAGCACATTACTTGCCAATCCTGCAAAATTTTATTCTGCTGGGTTTTATGAGTTTACTGGCCTTTTTTCTTACGTGCGGTTACTTTAATTTCTTGATGGGTGATTTCTTGGTCAACTTGGCTTTTCACCAATTATTTAAATGATTTAACAGAGGGAAATTATCAATTAATTCTATTCCTCATTTATATATATTTTTTCTTCCCGATTTTTTGGCAACCAACAAAAAGGCTAATTGTGTTTTTGCGTATTTCTCAGTTATACTTATTAATTAGAGATGTTGGAATATTGTTTGAAACTGTGAGTTCCTTGCAGGTGAAAGACTACTTATTCAAATGTGCACCTAATGAATGCTTTTGTAGGACCAACCGAAAGGCAAGGAAGAGAAGTAACGGCCAATTGTTTGACTTGAACAACATTGCAGATGTCCCCCAGTTCTGGACCGCCTCCAACAACAGTTTGAGAAGGAGATTGGCCAAGTCTTCAAGTTAAAATTCATCTCCTTCTTTTTCTAACTTTTTTTTTTTTTTTTAATTTTTTTTCCACTGAGGTTCCCTGATCATTTAAATTTTAATGTAACCACAGGAAAGTAATTTGACATGAAATTAAGCAAAGTTTTCTGATTTTCTTTGCTTGAGGCTTTGGCAAAAAAGTGCAAAAAAATTAGAAGCCTCAGGAGTAACAGCGTTAATTCTTGTTTCTTTCTTTTTTAATTTTATAAAAACATGAGTAAGCTGGGCAAGTTGCGCAGATGTTTTTCACCTCTTTCTTGCCATTTATTCCACCCGTTGTACATCTTTAGTTTGTAAGAGGCATAATTCTTTTAAATGGGGACAAATTAGCATGGGGACCAAGGGGTTCTCAAACAAAATGGGCAAAAATAGTAATTTCCAAAAATTAAAAAAAGTACAGGAATTACTTAAATATATATAAATTTAAAGGAAGATATCTTCTTCTGTCCATTTTCTATTTCAATTGGTCGCTGTGTGAACAAGTCCAGGAAATAGAGGGAATCCTAGAACAAATTTTCTTAGCTCCTTTCATGAGAGTATTGTATTCTTCCAAAAAGCCCCATGAATCTCTTTCGGACTTAGTTCTACCCACAGGTTTCCCAAAAAGGTGAATTTGGGTTCTTTGCAAATTTTATTCTTGCTGGTTTTATGTTTACTGGCCTTTTTTCTTACGTGGGTTACTTTAATTTCTGATGGGTGATTTTGGTCAACATTGCTTTTCACATTATTGAAATTTAACAGAGAAAATATTCATAATTTTTCTTATATATATATTTTTTTTCCAAGTTTTTTTGCAACCAAACAAAGGCTATGTGTTTTTGCGTATTTCTTATACTTATTAATAGAGTTGGATATTGTTTGAAACTGTGAGTTCTTGCAGAAAGCATACTTCAAATGTGCACATGAATGCTTTGATAGGACAACAAGGCAAGAAGAGATAAGCAATTGTGTTGAACATTGCAGTGTCCCAGTTCTTACCGCTCAACAACAGTTTGAGAAGGAGATGGCCAAGTTTCAAGTAAATTCATCTCCTTTTCTAACTTTTTTTTTTTTTTTTAATTTTTTTTCACTGAGTTCCCTGTCATTAAATTAATGTAACACAGGAAAGGTAATTTGACATGAAATTAGCAATTCTGATTCTTGCTTGAGCTTTGCAAAAGTGAAAAAAATAGAGCCTCAGGATTAACAGTTAATTCTTTTCTTCTTTTTTATTTTATGAAACATGTAAGCTGGGCAAGTGCAGATGTTTTCACCTTTTTCTTGCCATATCCCGTGTCATCTTTAGTTTTAAGCATATCTTAAATGACAATTAGATGGGACCAAGGGGTTCTCAAACAATGTGCAAAATAGTAATTCCAAAAATTAAAAAGTACAGGATACTTAAATATATATAATTTAAAGGAAGATATCTTCTTCTGTCCATCTATTTCAATTTCCTGTGAACAATCCAGGAAATAGAGGAATCTTAAGAACAAATTTTCTTAGCTCCTTTCATGAGAGTATTGTATTCTTCCAAGCCCATGAATCTCTTTCGACTAGTCTACCACAGTCCAAGTAATATGGGTTCTGAATGTGCCAATTCCCTGTGTACATAAGACGTCTATCCTGAAAAGTAATGCAGTAAGAGGTGGGTAGGGGTTCAGCCAGGTATTTAAAAATGAAAGTATCTATTGATCTTCTCGTATCTTTGTGGTATTGCTTGTAGTGAGAATCTTTTCCAAATTCACCTGGTGCCATCTCCCATGTTTTAGAGGTCACAATGCTGCATTTCTTGGTTTTGGCATCATTCTTGCAAAGTGACAGCATTTTGTGTTCTTGTCATGGACTTTGAGTTTGTATTTGTGAATCAAAATATCCAACCCTGACAATGAGCGACATTGGTAGCATCATTCTATGTTGCATAGGTGCAGCCATGGGAAGAGAAAACAAAAAATAAACTCAGATCCACATGAAAGTACACTGAATTGGAATGCGAGGCTCATTCATTATGTGAAATATTCAAATGCCCATGCTTTCTTTTATTTTTGAGATGGAATAACTAATAAGTGTTCCATATATTCCATGTATAGGCGTTCCTTCGTTTGCAATTCCGAACCATGAGTTGCTCTTGACCTTTCACATTAGGGCTGTGTTTGGACCCATGGACACAAAAAGAAAATTGAAAATCTGGGGCTTTCATGTTTGTTGCATATATAAAATTCAGGTTTTTGAATTGCCAAATTTATGGATGGACTTGTATTGTTTTACTTTCTGCTAAAATTTGTAATGAACATAAACTGTGTGTTCATATCTTATTTCCATAGGTTTCAAAATTCCTTTTTGGTATAGTGCTACATTTTTATTTTTTTTATTTTTTTATTTTTGTTCGAAGAAGCCTTTTCTTCTTCCTTGTATGGGTTGTTTCAATTTTTCTTTTGTTTTAAATTGAATGCAGGAAAGGTTGAATAGGTCTCTGATGGTCTACCAAGACAAGTACGAGGCAGCTAAGCAACAAGAGATAGTATCTGATGCTGTGAATGCTCTGGAGTCGTGTTGATCAGTCAATCCAGGATAACATCAAGGCACTACCACATCTGGTTGGAAGATTGAAAGCATCTCTCTCCATCAGAGATTAAACTAAACAAGAGTCATTGAAATGTACATTGAAAGTGGAAATGTACAGAAACAAGCCTCAAGGGTTGTTTTGTAATTAACCTGCTAAAACAATATGCATTATAATAGAAACGTACAATATCAACTTAGTTAGAACATTCAATGTTAATCACTTGCAGAGCTGCTGTGAGAAAAATGAGAAAGATATTAACAAAAAGAACTTAGATTCTTTTCATTGTCAATATCAATTAAAGTCAAATGGACTAAAATGTAACATTCCCAAGATAAACACAGATTGCTCAAAAGATAATATTCGTCTCAGAATACATTATTACACTTTACATTATAAGATCAGCCCTTAATATCAATTGTCCAAATATTCAACTTAAAGTCAAAATGGACTAAAAATGTTGAACACTTCCCAAGCATAAAAGACACAGATTGGCTCTTAAAAACGAAGATTCTTTTCATTGTCAATATCAATTAAAGTCAAATGGACTAAAATGTAACATTCCCAAGATAAACACAGATTGCTCAAAAGATAATATTCGTCTCAGAATACATTATTACACTTTACATTATAAGATCAGCCCTTAATATCATCCTAGCCTCAAGATTCCGGCTTACTTTTCTGCTCTTCAAACTTATCTATAGCAACCTTAAGCTCATCTGTTCCTCCAACAGCTCTCATATTGTAAAAATAAACCCCTAAAACAAATGCTGCCAATCCGCCGGCAACTATCAGATTCTTGGTCTTAGGTGCAAGGCTCCTATATCCAGAAACTCCAGTCATCTTTGCAGCCAATATCACTGAAAAGTTAACCCATAATCCATAATCCAAAAGTACTACGCATAACAAGCATTGAGTGCGAAACCCATAATCCAACCTGTAATTACTTGCAAGCATACTAATTGAGCTAAACAAATTGTTAAACCAACATACAAAATTAGATATACATAAACCATAACACAGAAAAAAATTAGAATAAAAAGATTACTGTGTACAAACTCTAGCTAATATAAAAGTATAATATAGTAAACAAGAACAAATCCTAAACAGCCAATGGCCTCAATTGGAAATCAAAACATAAATTTGCTTGAATAAAAAGGATTGAGATTTTATTACCGCTAATCACATAACCACTAAATCAAAGCATGTTTAACAAATCTCAGACTAACATTCAAAGTTCACAGTTACTAAAAACTAAATTTCACATACCTAGAAAAACAACTCTTAAAGATTCAAGTAAAATACAAATAAAGATAATCCATTCTCAGTGAAAAAAATGATAATTTATTTTTCTTTTAATTAATTTACATTCTCAGGTGAAAAAAAAAATGATAATTTATTTTTGCTCTTAATGTTGCTACCTTGTTATTAAACAAAGAAATTTTTATAGAATGGCTTTAACCAGGAATACATAATATAATTAAACTTAAACCAAAATCTGTCAAACAGGAACACAATCAAATCCCAAACTAGGGGCAAAAAGGCAACAAAGAAGAACAATTGAAAATTTCAATTACGTAGCTAAGAATGGTTAAAAGAAAATGAAACTCATACATGGAGAGAAAAATTGGAAAACACACGAAATATTGAAATAAGTGTAAAGCGATTGTTATTAGGACATGTTTGAAAAATAAAAACTTCTTATTTTTATTTTATTAATTAAACTAATTATTTTTAAAATCTTAAATATCCAATTTATTTATCTTAAACTAATGTTCCAAAAAATAAAAGTAAACAAGACTAATTTTTGTACTTATTTCTTGCAAAAAGGAAATCAATATATTCACACTATAACCAAAACGCATAAATCACATCATCAAGGTTTAACTAATTTAAGCTTGACTAACAAATTTTTTGAAAAATTTTTTAAATTAAAATACTTTTAACAGGACTATCTTTACATCAAATCATTTATATAAGAATAATCAAAGTTATTTGAATTTCATTATTGAGATGAAATACAATATAAAATTCCAGGGCATGAAATATAAATATTTTAATAGATTTTACAATAATCATTTTAAATATCAGTTATTTGAATTCATTTTGAATAAATAATATAAAATCCAAGCATAAATATGATAAACATTAAATATCTAAATTTGCCCTAATTTGGAATAGGTTGAGAAAGTACTATCGTCTCCCTCCACCGATTACAAAATCATACCTTAGTCAATTATCGAAAACTGAATACAATCTGTAATTTTATCACCATCACTACATTGATCAAGCGCACATCAATAACATGCTATGAAAATTCTTATATTGTTTGCAAATAATTTATTTATTTTTGTTGAAAGTATGATTTGATTTTCTTTAAGGTTTCATTTATATTGAAATAGATATCTATAAAAATACTATAATAGTGGAAAAAAGAAAATGAAGAGATTAAATATTAATTATTTTAAAAAAGAAAGTGAAAATTTTTAAAATATTAATTATATCATTAATTTAATTAATTTTATTTAAAAAATGAAAATATTATTAATGATATTAGAAATAATTTTTAAAAATATAAAACTTATTTCCAACTTAATAGATAAACTTTTTGCCACATAAGCATCTTAATACTCTAAAATTGTGCCATATAAGTTTTTATGCCTTAGTTTTTATATATTTATATAAATAACATTAATGTGTATATATATATATTATTAATGTTGATTATTTAATAACTAATTTTAAATAATTATTTTAAAAAAATAGCTTTGACTGATGAAAAGATGATCTCAGTTTCTTAATTATTTTCTATCAATTTCCTTGGTTTTCTTCTCTTTCTCCAATAGGTGCTAATCTGCAAATAAATTGGGACAGCAGAAGAGTCATTTGCTGATTTCAAGTTCTAAACCAATCACTAAAACCACAAAACTAAAACCTGGTTCAAGTACCATAGACTAACAAATAAATTAGTTGTCTAGATGAATGCAAGACATAATTCAAGTTTAATAGTTGTATAAATAATACTCGTATAAATAACAACAGCAAAACTGGAGAGAGACCCATCGCATGATGGCTCATTGTGGCTAACATAGATGATGTTCATGTTCTTGATTATCTTGTTACTCTGTATCCCTACTTATTCTTGATTATCTTTCCTTTCCCACTCTTTCCTTTAATGAAACCTTCCCTTGCCTTCCACTCAGGCCTCAACCCATCTAAACAGGTAGTAATAGTGCATAGAAACAATAAGGTGAAAGCCTCAACCCATCTAAACAAGAAAACGTAAAATGTATAAACATGAACATGCAATCATGCAAATCATGCGATTATAACTTAACAAAGTTGCCCGCTTTGCGAGGCTATCAATTCCCCCACACTTAGCTCTTTGCTTGTCCCTAAGCAAAACATTCATCTTTTTTTTTGAACTCATGTTGATCTGTTGGATTGTGGGAGAAAAGAAAAAAAATAAAAAGATGTTGTGTGTTATAAACGAATTGAAGCAATTGGCGCAAATCATGGTAATCATGCCGATTATAACTTAAACAAAAGTTGCCCCGCTTGCGGAGGCTTAATCCCAATTCCCCCCACAACCTTTATGGCTTCTTTGACTCGATGTTCCTAAGCAAAACATTTCATCTTTTTTTTTGAACACTCATGTTGATCGGTGTATATGATTTTACCTCGTTTGATTTAGTGGACTTTTTTAAGTAAATGTACCAAAAGACTAAGAGATTTGATTTGGATTTTGAACCCCAAGTTATATAAGGTTCGAACATGGCATAAAATTTTTCAAATCTTAGCAACAAACCCAAAATTTTCCCTAAAGGGTTTTAAAAATCTTAGCCCCAGCACTTTTAAAAACATGAAAAATAAGGCCCAATAGTCCTCGTTTAGAAATGCCAAAATAGAAAAGTACTTAGGAGCAAGCTTAGCACACATTGTAATGGTTTTCTAATGTCCAAGGTATTTTTAGGCAACCTATTTTTTTTAATCACAAAACCAACAGTGGTTGCAATTTTATTGCTCCATTACTACATTTCTCACCTTTTCAACCTCTCCTTTTTTTTTTCTTTTTATAGGAGGAATTTAACGCAAAAAAAGTCGGCGTGTGTGCCATCTTTTATGCTTCGTACCAACTTCTCATCTTTTACAAAAAATGGATTTCCGTTATTCCCTCGAATCCACTTGACTTTTTTTACTCCACAACAATACCCTCATTCCCTGTTATTGGACCTTTGGAAACATATATGTACTTATTGACCTTTTAGTATATCACACGCTTTCCCTCCCCCTGAACTTCTTATTCAAGTTCTCTACGAATTTGCCATGCTTCTTCTTGAAGCTAAAAATTATGCTCTTAGATAACTTAACCTAAATTTACCAATTTTTTGGTTGTAAAACAAATAGCTTCCACATTCGCTTCATTGGTCTTAAACTCTCCATAGCCTCTTAACGTTTCATTAATCCAAATCCTCCTCTAAACTTACTCACAGCTCTAATGATCATTTCTAATAATCTACTTAATCATGGTATATTATTTCCCAAGATTTTCATGTTCAAAAAAGTGAATACTAAGCAGCGCACCGCCACCAAGCAAACATAGCTAGTAGACGTAAAACATCTTCTCACCTAAGCGGCACAAGAATTTGCAATTTTTTTTTAATTTTCACATTTGTTTTAAATTTTACCCCCTCATCAAGCTGTATATATATTATAAGTATAATATATATATATATATATATAGACACACACACGTATATGAAACAAAAACACAAAAAAAAAACTATGAGAGAAACAAAGACACATAGACACTCCCCCACACTTGAAAGACACAATGTCCTCATTGGGAGAGAAGACACAACACATGCATACAACACACATAACAGAAATATAAATGAAAATATAAATAAGTGTGTGCAGAAAAGCCTCATGCCTCCGAAGAATCCGGAGGTCACGGAGTGAATTCGATGTTCTGCTTCTGAAAATATGACATCCACTTCCACGCCATACTCTTATGCTCTTTTTGAATGATGTGCAACTGCTGACCCATCTCAAAAACTGTCACTTACAAATTCTCTTAGGACTGCTGTAACGCATCAACTAGACCCAAAACTTGCTTCCATCCAGCAATTTCTTCTGCCTCCTCTTCCGCTTGAATGGAAGATGTCGTCGGTGACTTCCCTTTCCGTATTTTGATTTCGTCTTCATTCATACGAGAAGTTCCGTCATCTCCATTCCGTTGGCCCACTCTTCTCTCCCATGACTTTCAGCGATAAACTATGGTATTACCATCCTTTATCTCATCTACTAATCCGGCCTTTTTCAAGAAAACACCATCCATATATCGAAAATTATTGGTTGGCTATTCATGATAGGGTGGAATAGGCATTCGGGCAGCATAGGTTAGAATCGGTGCCATGCTACTGATCCCCAACGTGATCTTGCCTTGATGACGGGATGCGTTGTAGAGTGTATCAAACATTATTCCTGTAACAACCACCCTCTTTCCCTGTAAGATAGATTCCAACAAAAACAATCCTTTGTTTGGACTTTGGTGGCTTCCAGTCGTCCAAACAAAACATAATACAGATACTTATGCAGATATAAAATACTTTCATCCTTAATCCACTTATTACCAGCATTTCGAGCATTAAAAGATAACTGACCTGTTAGCATTTCCCAAACACTTGATGACCGGTGGATGACGCTTGTAGAGTGTATTCCAAACATCTATTCCCTTGTAACAAACCACCCTTTCCCCTTGGGGTAAGAGCATATATTTTCCCAACAAACAAACAATCCTTTGTCTTGGGACTTTGGTGGCTTCTCCAGTCCGTCAATCCAAAAAACAAAACATAAGTACAGATTGACTCCTATGTCCAAACGGATATATAAATTACTTTTTTCATCCCTTTAAATCCAACTCTATATACCAGCATTTCGAAGCATTAACAAGATAACTTGGACTCTGTTAGCATTTCCCAAACCCGTAAGACAGATACTTATGCAGATATAAAATACTTTCATCCTTAATCCACTTATTACCAGCATTTCGAGCATTAAAAGATAACTGACCTGTTAGCATTTCCCAAACCGTAGCAGCACTCCAACCTTTTACCGTAGTCCAGAGTTTTGGGAAGGAAACCCAGTTTTGAGAAATCCTAAACACCGATGCATTTTATCGTAGTCCAGAGTTAATTTCTCTCCCTCTACTCTAAATTTTACGGCATTCTCTGTCTCATCAACCCATTCAAGGGTAGTCAAAAACTCAAGACTTATGTTAGCATTCTCAGGAATTCTTAATTGACTATAGATTTCAGGAATTCTTAATTGACTATAGATTTCAAAATGAAGGATTTTTAGATATTCTTAAATTGTTTTTCTAAAAGACCAGTATGCTGTAAAAAATTAGTGCCAAGAATATACATAACAGTGAAACTGGATTTTGTGAGGCATTTGAAATGTTTGCCCTCCTCTGTAGTGTAGATGGGAAATGGCGCTTTGTACCTTGAAGCCAAGTCTTTCTTTGTTGGAACTGAAGAAGATGAACCATCATTCTTTTTCCTTGCCTTTTGTTTGAATGGTATGAGAATGAAAAGTGTGTCGACTAAGAGTATTGCAAAAAGCAGAAGATTTTTATGAGAGTATTGTAATAATAGGATTGGCATTTGAAGAAAAATAGAGTCCTTTATATAAACAATTTTAGGAAAGGATAGGTTTGAATGGTCAATGGGTAAGTTGAGAAGGAAAGGATTGGATTGGTTTTGAAAAGATGTTTGCAGTTTTGCAGGTTTGAATACCTTGGGAAGGAGAACCATTGAATTGAATTTTGAAAAGACAGTTGTTATTTTCTATCCATTGGACAGTCGCGCCCGTGAATTCGGTATCGCGCTCGCGATCTTTAAGATTTCTCCTTACGAACGGTGATCTCAAACCTTCTGACTTCCTTTGCACCCTATTCGCGCCCGCGAGTCTTACTATTGCGAACGAGATCTTTAATCCCATCTCTCTATTTCTTTTTGCACAGTTATCATGCCCACGATGTTGTCCGTGAAAGTGAAGGTTAACCCTTCTATGCTTAAAGCACAGTCTTATGCGCCCGCGCTTCCATAAATCGCGCTCGCGTAATTTATTTCTGCAAAGGCAAAATTTGCTACACACTTGAATTGAAAAATGAACTTCAACCGATATGAGTCCTTTTAAGCCATATTTTGGTTTGTAATCAAAGAAAATATTCAGTATGTAACTGCTTAAAATAAAAAATAAATAAAATGAAAACAAAGCTAAAAAAACATATTATATATATATAGATATATATATTATACATACCAGCTTGGTGTCTTTAGATTGCATGCAACTCTACTTGGGGTGGATCACTAACCATATCACCCAAGTAAAGCTTACATCTTCGTCCATTTACCATAAATGTGGAACCATTGGATAAAATTTTCAATTCTAACGCTCCATGATCTAAAATTCTGATCACTTCAAATGGTCCACTCCATCTAGACTTCAATTTTCCCAAAAATAAGCATAGTCGTGAATTAAACAACAATACTTTATCTCCTTCCTTAAATGACTTGATTTGAATATGAGTGTCTTGCTATTTTTTACTTCTTTCCTTATATAACTTGGCATTCTCATATGCTAACAATCTAATCTCATCAAGTTCATTTAATTGAAGTTTCCTCTTAATGCCTACCTTATTCAAATCAAAATTCAGAGCTTTTATTTCCCAATAAGCTTTATATTCAAGTTCTAAAGGTAGATGACATGCTTTACCATAAATCAAACAGTATGGAGACATCCCAATTGATGTTTTAAACGCCGTTCGATATGCCCAAAGTGCATCATCTAATTTAAGTGACCAATCTTTACGAGATGAATTGACAGTTTTTTCTGAAATCCACTTAAGTTCACGATTTGAAATTTCCACTTGACCACTAGTTTGTGGATGGAAATCCACTTAAGTTCACGATTTGAAATTTCCACTTGACCACTAGTTTGTGGATGGTATGGAGTAGATACTCTATGGTATACTCCATATCTTTTCAACTCAAAAGATTTATTTAAAAAGTGCATACCTCCATCACTTACTATTGCCTTTGGAACTCTAAATCTTATAAATAGTGCTTTTAAAAACTTAACTACCGTATTTGCGTTGTTTGTTATACAAGCTTATGCCTCTACCCATTTGGAAACATAATCCACAGCCACCAGGATATAACTTTTACCTTGTGAAATACGGAAGGGTCCTATAAAGTCGATCCCCATACATCGAATATTTCTACCTCAAATATGTTGGATAAAGGCATCTCATCTCTCCGACTTATATTGCCGACCCTTTGACACCTATCACAATGAGAGACAAATATACTGGCATCCTGAAACAATGTAGGCCAATAAAAACCACTTTCTAAAACCTTTGAAGTAGTTCTACTTGTTCCATGGTGCCCTTCGTATGGACTCGAATGACAATGCGTAAGTATATCTTGTACTTCCATTTCCCCTACACATCTTCTAGTCATACCATCCCCACATATCTGAAACAAAAATGGTTCATCCCACAAGAAATTTTTAACATCTGAGTAAAATTTTTACCGCTATGTATAAGTCATATCAGGAGCTATTATTTTAGAAGCTAGAAAATTTGCAATGTCAGCATACCAAGGTGTATGAACATGTTGTACTAACATTAAATTTTCATCTAGAAAACTTTTCATTAATAACTGTAGACTCTCCTATTGGACCTTCTTCATTTTCTAGACGTGATAAATGATCAGTAACTCTTCATTTTCTAGACGTGATAAATGATCAGTAACTAAATTCTCAGAACCCTTTTTATCTCTAATCTCAATGTCAAATTCTTGCAATAACAACACCCATTTAATAAGACGTCGTTTTGCATCTTTCTTAGCAAATAAGTATTTTAATGCAGAATGATCAGTGTAGATTATGACTTTGGATCCTAACAAGTATGATCTAAATTTATCACATGCATATACTCCAGCCAAAATTTCATTTTCAGTAGTTGTATAATTCATTTTAGTACTAGTTAGAACATGGCTAGCATAGTATATCACATGCAATTTCTTGTCACGTCTTTGCCCCTAAAACACAACCAACAGCAACATCACTAACATCACACATTATTTCAAATGGTAATCCCCAATCACGTTTTGCCATAATAATAGGTGCACTTACTAATGCATCTTTCAAAGTGTTAAAGGCATTTAAACAATCTTGAGAAAAATTAAAGGGTACATCTTTAACAAGCAAGTTAGTTACTGGTTTAGCAATGATAGAGAAATTCTTTATAAATCTACTGTAAAATCCTGCATGGCCTAGAAAAGACCTAATTCCCTTTACTGTAGTAGGAGGTGGTAACTTTCTATGGTTTCTATCTTTGCCCTATCTGTTTGGATTCAATCTTTACTTATTTTGTGCCCCAAAACAAGGCCCTCATCAACCATAAAGTGGCATTTTTCCCAATTTAAAACTAAATTAGCACTTTCACATCTTGATAACACTAGGTCCAAATTTTTCAAATAACTTTCAAAAGAATCACCATATACAGAAAAATTATCCATGAATACATCCATAATTTCTTCTATGTAATCACTAAAATGGCTGTCATGCAGCGTTGGAATGTTGCGGGTGCATTACATAATCCAAAAGGCATGCATCTATATGCAAATGTACCTAATGAACAAGTAAATGTAGTCTTCTCTTAGTCATTTGGGAATATATAAATCTGAAAATATCCAAATATCCATCGAGAAAGCAGTAGAAAGCATGGCCAGTTATCCATTCTAACATTTGGTCTATGAATGGCAACATAAAGTGATCTTTCCTTATGGCTGAATTTAGCTTTCTATAGTCAATGCATACCCTTCAGCCCATAGTGGTTCTAGTAGGGATTAGTTCACCATTTTCATTTTTTACTATAGTCATCCCTCCCTTTTTAGGAACACATTGAATTGGGCTAACCCATTGACTATCCGAAATTGGGTATATTATTCCTGCATCTAACAGCTTTATAATTTCCTTCTTCACTACTTCTTTCATATTAAGATTAAGTCTCCTTTGTCTTTCATATTAGGATTAAGTCTCCTTTGCCTTTCTGCCCTAGGTATATGCCCATCTTCAAGATTGATGTAATGCATGACTCGATTTGGACTTATCCCTTTGAGGTCAGAAATTTGCCATCCTATATTCGTAATCCTATTTCTAACAAATATTTCTAACAATACTTAACAATTCATTTTTTTGATCTATAGTTAATTTGTTAGAAATGATTATTGGAAGTGTGTGATCTTTACCTAGGAAAGCATATCTTAGATGACTAGGTAATTCTTTAAGGTCTACTATTGGTGGTCTTTCAATTGATGGAGGTCAAGGTTCGTTTTCTCTAAGTAACATCTCATGTCTTAAACTTTCAAACTCTTTCTCTTCATTACTTGTACTATCATTTTCATATTTAACATTATTTTCTAATTCAAATATTTCATGCACACATGTATCAACTATGTCAATCCTCATGCACTTAACTTCATCCATAAGATATTTCATATCTCTATCTAAATGAAATTCAATGATATCATCACCTATCCCAAGGATTAACTTCCCTTCTGAAACATCAATTAATGCTCTCCTTGTGTTCATGAATGGTCTTCCTAAAATAAGAGGACAATTCTCATCATAAACAAAGTCAAGTATGACAAAATCAGTTGGAAAAATAAACTTGTCAACTTTAAAAAGTACATCTTCAATAATGCCATCATGTCCTTTAATAGATTAGTCAGCAAGTTGTAGAACCATATTAGTACGTTTTACTTCATCTTCTAAACCCAATTTCTTAAAAAGAGATAATGGCATCAAGTTAATACTTGCTCCTAACTCACAAAGGCATCCAGGGAAATCTACCTCACCTAATCTACATGGTATGGTAAAGCTTCATGGATCCTTAAGTTTAGTAGGTAATTTACTTGAGATTATGGAACTACAATCCTCGGTCAAAGTAACTATTGCCTCGGTCAAAGTAACTATTGACACATCCTCCCAACTACAATTTTTTGAGATCAAATCTTTAAGAAAATTCTCGTAGTTCGAAATTTGTGTAATGGCTTCCATGAATGACATGTTAATATGCAAATGTTTCAATTTATTTATGAAGTTTAAGATTGCTTATCTTGTTCTTGCTTCTTTAGCCTTTGTGGAAAAGGTTCACAAACCGGCTCAATAGAATCATTATTTAAGACGTTAGCATCAATAACTGAGGGAACTACTTTATCAACTACCTTTCCACTTTTTAAAACAATAGCATTTACATTTTCCCTAGGATTCTTTTCTATATTACTTGGAAGGTTTCCTACTCCACGTGATGAAATAGCATTAGCAAGTTGCCCTATTTGCACCTCCAAGTTATGTATAGATGAAGAAGAATGATTCTTGAAAAGTTTGTCAAACTTAGTCTCTAACCATTTGAAATTAATCATCTTGACTGTTCATTTTATGATTTATTTCATTAAAAAACTTGTCAATGTTTACTTGTCAATTGTCCTATTTTTATCTTTGAGATTGATTAACTTGATTTCCTCTATCTTGGAATTATCATTGTTTCTCCAAAAAGTGTTAGGATAATTAATGATATTCACATTATAATTAATTTTGAGTATGGACCGCGAACTTGTCCTTGAACATAGTTCACTTGTTCCTCATATTCGGATGATTATAATTACAACTCCTCTTTTGATATATGTCCATTTTGACCACAATTTTCACAAGTAAGAGATGTTGACTTACTCACATTCAAGTTATCAATTTTATATGCTAAAGTAGAAATTTGTACTTGCATCATAGTTAATGGATCTAACTCGTATACTTTCTTAACTGAATTATTTGAAAAAGAAGAAGAAGAATCAGGATTAACATTGGAATGACTTACCTGAGTCCTTTCGGTTGACCATATGCTGTTGTTGTTAGCCATCTCCTCCAGCAACTCAATTGCATCATTAGTAGTTTTCTTCATTAATGATGCTTCTGCCATAGCATCTATAGTACCTCTTGTAGAAGGATTAACCCCATTGTAAAAGATTTGAATCAATATATTTTGGGGAAGGCCATGGTGTGGGCAAACTCGTTGAAGTTCTTTATAGCGATCCCATGCCTCATATAGGGATTCATTTTCATTCATATAGGGAATTCAATTTTCATGTTGGTGAAATAATGTTATTTCTTTATAGCCTAGCAGTCTTTGCTAAATGGAAGAGTATTTTAGATATGAAAGTTTCGGGCTAGTTGTTCCAAGTAGTGATAGAATTTGGTTGGCCAACAATTCAAACCAACTTTCGTTTAGTCCTTCAAAGTGAAAGGAAAAAGCCGTAGCTTGATGGCATACGCTGGCGTTGAATTATTTTTTTAAATGTATCACATATCTCAAGAAAACTGGCTATATGAGAGTTTGGATGCCCATTGGGTAATCTGTAAAATTTGAACACTATTTTGAATCATTTTGTAATAAAGCAGGTTTAATTTTCAAATTGTTAGCAATTTACTAATGGACGTACTACTCCTTTTTTTGTGAACATTTAAGGCTTGATGACGCATCCATCAACCTTTGCTGTGGTAGATTTTTGGTTCAGCATAATTTCCTAAATTTTCTTCTTTTTTTTTTTCTTTTCTGTCTTGATGGCATCCGCTGGGGCTGAAATTCATTTTAAATGTATCACATATCTCAAGAAAACTGGCTATAAATGAGAGTTTGGATCCTCATTTTGGTAAATCTGTAAATTTGAACACTATTTTGAATCATTTGTAATAAAGCAGGTTTTAAATTTCAATTGGTTATATTTACTTAGGACGTACTACTTCTTTTTTTGTGAACCAATTTAGGCTTCGAATGACGCAATCCATCACCTTGTGCTGTGGTAAAGATTTTTGTTTCAGTCATAATTCCTAATTTCTTCTTTTTTTTTTTTCCTTTTCTGTCTTGAAAGAAAATGTTCAATCTCAGCGCTAATACCTCTCTAATTCACCACTGTTGTAGATGCTAGTACTTGGCATATAAGTTATTGCAATATGTGCTATGTAAAAATTTTGAATCAAAAGTAAGTTGGTACCTGAACAGACATGATTTTTTCTTTTAGTGTCGGTAATAGTGAATTCCTCGGTCTGTGAATAGTACATCGTCCGGGACTTTAGTATATATTTTAGTCCGAAACAAATTACTATGCAATAGTCTAATATTTTTAATTTTAACTATTTTTGGGAGCATGTTTTTGCTGAATTTAGGCTGGGTAGTTTAATGAATATTTTTGGAGAGTTTATGTATTGAATGCATAATATTTCTAGTGTGGTATATTAAGAAATAAATGAGGAATTATTTTAGTGGAGTTGATTTAATTAATTGGTGGAATTAAATAATAAGTAGAAGAGAAGTATTTGAGGAATATTTAGAGCCATTTATTTAGAGCCATTGGATGAGATTACTTAGGACTTGATCTTAGCCACACATTTTGCATGATTTTAGGAAGTCAAATTTGACTTTGGCAATTAAAGTAAACACCACAACATTTTTGTCTTTCTTCTCTTCTCTTCTCTACGCCATTTCCATCTTCTTCCTTCTTCTTTCATTTTCTTACCTCCAAATTTACCACCAAACTACCTAATTAAACCATAGATTTGTATTTAATTCTTAAGAATTAAGAAGTAGAAGTTGAGTTTGGTGATTAAAAGCAAAGAGAAGTGAAGTTACCATTGAAGCAAGTAAGTTGTGGTTTTTGTGGGTTTTGTGAATTGTTAAGTAGAATTCATGGGTTAGACATGTTATTGATGCATTAAATCATGCTCCAACTATTTCTTTTGTCAAGTTTTGCTTGTAATGTTAATTTTTCATGCTTTGAAGAGGTTGGAGAACCATCCTCAAAGGGTAAAGAGAAAGCCAAGGAGTAAGGCTTTCCAAGATTATTCAAGGTTGTAAATAAGGTTAGTGCAATCATAATTTCACTTGTTTAAATTGTTTTTACATGGTTAGGGTTTTGAATATATTTTGGGAACTTTGTATGTTTTGTTGAAATTGCTGAATTTTAATGTGAGATGTGTTTTGCCGTGGAGATGTGTTCTGGATGTGGGGATTGGAAACTCATTTTTCCGAACCCCTTTATGCTTCCCCTCTGTTTCTGACTTCTCATGAAATTTTGTAGCTCTAATTTCTCCGCTTTCCAAAAACATATTTCTTCATGTTTCCAATTTCATACTTGTAGCCTCAACTTAATGAATTGAAAATACCTAAAAACTGGTTCTGTTTATGGTGTCTTCCCTGTATATCCGAATGATTGTCCATTTTGACACTCAAATGGCAAAAAATAACGTTTTAATGTATCATAAAAGTTATATTATTTATTAACTTTCTTATCTTTTCCAACGCCCATCCTTCCTTGTGTCCAAATTGGAGATACATAGCTCAACTTATGGCTGAAATACCCAAAACTGACTCTGTTGTGTCGGCCACAGGCAATTGCATTACTAAATTGAAGTGCCCATTTTTGACCATATAATGATAAGAAATTAGGTTCTTGGAGTTCTTCAAAATAATTTGTTGCCACTGTGTCTTGAGAATTCTCGTCGTTTTGGATTGGTTTCATTGAGTGTTTGGTGAAGTAGGAATTCAAGAAACATTGGACTTGGTTCTGCTGAATCAGGTGCTGAATCAGGTCTGATCTGTTGGTCTGTGTTCTGAGCTTTTGTTTGTTATCTTACTCTGTGATCTGGGCTGTGGTCCCTTCTGAACATTTGTAGCCATTTGTCTTAGATTTCTAATGAATCTGATTTCATTCAATTTGAAGACCCATAACTCAAATTATGTGTTAAAAATCCAGCAGAGGTCAAGTTTTGGAAATGCTGAAAAGTTCTTCATTTATGTACTTTTATACTATATTAAGTATATATACATTTATAGTGTTTTGAGTAAAACTTTTGAACTGATGAGTACTAAATGAAGAGGTTTTAGGTTTTGAGTTAGATAATTATTTGCTTTTGTGAAAGAATGTTTTTGGATTTGGGCTTCCTACTATGCCATGAAAATTGAAACCGTGTATGATGAGATGGATTTCTTATTGGTGAAGCTTATGATCATAATGCTAGGTTAATCAGGCCCTTTATAAATAGGCGAACAGCGCTTATTGTGGTGATGGGGTGGTGCTTTCATAGGCACGGTGGTGCCTTTCATAGGCAGATTGTGGTGATGGGGTGATTTCATAGGCCACGGTGGTGCTTTTTTTTTACATAGGCCACGAGTAATGGATAGGCCACGATCAAATCTGCTTATGTTCATTCTGCATGAGTATGAGCCTTAACGAAAAATGAAATTTTATTGTTGCTATAAAAGAATGAAGACATTTTTGTATTTATAATCTTCTCATTGCTTTCAAAGTATTTGAATTAAATGAATGCGATTTCGGTATTTATGTAGTTGAGTAATTTAAGTTTTGCATTGGCTATTATTGTTCATTAAATTGTTGGTTATTTAGCACCACTGAGTCTTCCACTCAGCGCGTTGATTTTTATCACGCGCAAGTTAGGAGCGGAGGGTGTTCTTCAAGACCGTGTTCCTTCAAGACCAGAGGACGAGCATGCAGAGTAGATAATCAAATTTTGGGTAGGATATTTTTGTAAATGGTGATTTTTGCATGTATATATATTGTATTAGTGGAGGTTTGTATATAAAAGTTGATGGATATTTAGAAAAGTGGCTTGTGTAATGTTGTGTTGAATTGGAGTTTTTGGGGTTTTTGGAGAAAATTGAAGTGTGTATATTTTCCTTGTATCGTGTGGCAAGTTAATTTTTAGGGGAAACTCTTGCTAAATTTTCGTAGGAAATTCCTTAAAATATTATTTCGTTAAAAAGAAAAAAAAAACAAAATGTTAATTACTTGCCTCCTTATGAAAATTTTAACCAACTTCTAATTTGTGATCTAGCTTTATAGTGAAAAAAAGATGGTGCTTTGTCGCGCAACCGATTGTGCTAATTTGTGATCTAGCTTTTATAGTGACAAAAGATGGTGCTCCGGCACCGATTGTGGCATCCACCGTCTGGTTCTCCGGGATTAGTCGGTGGGTGTTACAGTACCTATTAAAAAAATGTTGTAAATCATACATAAGAGTTTTTCGTTAAATGACAAAACATTGTTCCTCGGCAACGGTGCCAAAAACTTGTTGCACCCCTTGATTACCCATAAGTATACGTATCACAACGTAGTAATAAAAAGATCGAACCCACGAGGAACAGGTTATGCCCACTTTACTACTTATCCTTAATACTTATGTTTACAGCAATAAAACATGAAATGGTTAAACTATGATCCTATTTAAACTTTAATTAAATATACTAAATTAATTCTATTGATGAAAATATAGTAGAATACTTAGAAGAATTGATCATGCAATAGATTTTCTTTTTCTATAGCAAAACGTGTAACATGCAATAAATGATTATCTAATCACATGTGGTAAGGAATAATTCAACCTCTCGGTACAGAATTACTCTTTTTATTGTATGAATCTCTACATAAAACAAATGCCTTGTTTTATCAAATACTAAACCTAGTTCTTATTCCTTGATTATTTCAATAAGATAGACTTAACTTTGAAAGATAGACTTAACTTTGACAAACCAAGTTAAAGATTCACATGCAAACCCAACTAAATGAATTCTATCTCTTTGATCTTTACTAAATTATTTCTTTCTACGAATATAATTAAGTAAACTTGATTAAAAAGATCAAAAGATAACTTAAAGAACCTTTTATTAAATGAAACCAAATAATATTGTTGCTTTGCATAGAAAATGATGAAGAACAACATATAAAAAGTCTTTAATAAAACAGGAGAAAGATATAAGTAATCAAACTCAAGCCTCCAGAGGGTGTCACACCTCGAGGAACTTCTTGATGTTCTTTGCACAAATAATAATAAGTGATTCTCATCAACTTATTTTTAAGTATTACTTTATATTTTTCTACTGTATTCTAATACTGCATCTTTTTTTTTCTCTCTCCTTTCCTCTTAATTTGGATTACAATTTATAGAAGAGGAAGAAGATGTTAGTTATGAAGGTGATTGGCTAGCCAAAAGGTGCTTCAACTGACTTCTGATGGAAGAAATGCATTCCTAAAACAACTTAAAACCAAAAACAACACAAGAAAACGTAAGATATATAAAAATAAACATGCAATCATGCAAATCATGCGATTATAACTTAACAAAGTTCCTCGCTTTGCGAGGCTATCAATTCCCCCACACTTAGCTCTTTGCTTGTCCCTAAGCAAAACATTCATCTTTTCCATTAATCTTTTCTTTTGAATTCATGTTGATCATGTTTATATTTTACTTGTTGATTTGGACTTCTTAAGTAATCTACCAAAAGATAAGAGATTGAGTTGATTATGATCCCAAGTATTATGAGTGAACATGGCATCTAAAATTTCAAGTATTATAAGTGAACATGGCATCTAAAATTTCAATCTAGCAAACAAAATCTAAAGTTTAAAAATCTAGCCAAACTTAAAACATGAGATAGATAATTCTCCTTTCTTAGAATGCGAAATAGAAAGTACTTAGGACAAGTTTAGCATACATGTAATGTTTCTCATCTCAAGGTATTTTTAGGTAACCTATTTGTATCACACAAAATGGTTGCATTTTATGCTCCATACCACTTCTCACCTTTCACCTCTCTCTTTTTTTTTTTATATAGGAATTTAAGCAAAAAGTGGTTGCATTTTATGCTCCGTACCACTTCTCATCTTTTACAAAATGGATTTCGTTATTCCCTCAATCTTGATTTTTCTCGCGCAATACCCTTATCCTTTATTGACTTGATCTGGTACACTTTTGCCTCTTTTGTTGTGTTCCTCGAGCTTGAAAAATATAATATCATGCTTGCGAGTTCTACCTGATGCTTTCTAGACCTTCTGCCATACAGATCGCGCCCGTGCATATATAGGTTGTGCTTGCGAATTACCATCTATTCCCATGCAGCGCGACTTCATTCGCGATCGCAAATTTACTTGGCAGAAAACTCCTTTCCCATACTTGGCCAAATTTTTGATCTTTTTCTTGTTAAAAACAAGTCCTCTCCAATACTTTATTCAAATGCATTCCTAAAACAACTTTAAACCAAAAACAACACAAAAAAATATAAAATATATAAAAACAAACATGCAATCATGTAAATCATGCAATTATAACTTAACAAAGTTGCCCACTTTGCGAGGCTATCACCGAACATCTCTATAAAACGTACCTTAACCTTTAAAAGTTAGTTCAAATGCTATGTTATCAAACACTATAAAAAATAGCGTTTAATATTTTGACCGATCAAAATGCTAAAAACTATTTAAAAAGCCGTTGTCGAATACGACATAGGTAATAGTTTGTTTGTATTTTATTTTTTATAAGACTGTAAAGAGTGTAAAATTTGATGTTTAAATTCTCTCTACCATAAAGTTTTTTCTAATAATTTAGTGAATTTAGAAAAGATTTACCTTTCATTGTGTTGAGCAACAAAATAGATGGAGTAGGCTTCAGATGGAAATAAAATCAATGCTTCTAAGCATTTAATTAACATAATACTTATAAACCATTTTCTCTAAACAAGGAATAATGTAATTCTCATAAAAAATTAATTAATTTTGTTACAATCTAGAAACAATATGGGAGGTTCAAACCCTACATAAAACCTACCGGTGGGTACTTTTTGAGGAGAAAGCAAAGCCAACCGGGCACCAACTTCAGCGGCTGCATCAACTGTGTGAGTGCCTTTACCTCCAGTCATAGACGTCTGAGTAAAGCCCGGGCAGAAACAATTGATACTTAATCCACAATCTTTGTATTGTCTTGCCAAAACCCTAGAATATGCATTTAGTGCTAGCTTTGATACTGCATAGTCCGTCCATGTTCGTGGGCAAACCTGACTTTCCCATGTCCCGTTCTTCACATTTTCAAGAAATAAACTTACCATTCCTTCAATTTGCTGCTCTGATAAATTTTCACTCAGTAGCATCTTTTTCATGTTAGGGTTTCTCATCTTCTGCATGGATAAATTAATTAGAAAATGAGATTACGATCAATAAATATTTAATTATACTATAACCTTTTACATATTATTCAAAGGGTAATCTTCTAACATCTTATTAATAGTCTAATAATCAAGTGTTTTGTCTTGTGGTATAAGAGACCGGCAAGACGAACCCAGAAATTTCAGATCCTGGGTTCGGCCCTTTAGACAGAAGATCAGGATTTTGAACAAGAAAGTGTTGTCTTGTGATTGTGGTAATGGAATTTAATGTAGAAAAGATCAAAGAAAAATTATTTTTGACTTACAATTATAGAACCGAGTCTGGAGCTAATATTAAGGATTCGACTAATAGAATTTGATCGATGAAAAATTGGCAAAAGTTACTCAGTCAGCAAATTAGCTCCATAGTAATTGGTTTTTATCACAGTCTCTGCATGATCTACTGTGTTGTCATGGATGCCATTGAATGATACAGCAGCATAATTCACCTGAAAATTGTCATAATATCAATTAAACACTAGATTAATTAAGCTAATTTTCTAATTAATTATCAATATGAATATATTTTTAATAGGAAGACTTAATTTTAATAAATATAAACATATTAAGGAATAAATAAAATACATATATTAAATGTTGTCAATTACCGGAGAGAATCTCCATATTAGATGTATAGAAATTTTAAAATTTCTATCTTTCATAAATCTCCACATGCTTAGAATTTCTCACCGAATAACAAAACAATTATTTTCTTATACTTTGTTCTTCCATATTTAATACTTTTCATTTTTTTTTTATAATTACGAATATGTTTCTTTCATCAATTACAATATGCAGAAAAAAAATACTTTTCATTTTTTTTTTTATAAATTAACGAATATGTTTCTTTTTCATCAAATTAACAATATGCAGAAAAAAAAAAAAAAAAAATATATATATATATAAATATATAAATATATATATATATATATATATATATATATATACACACAATATATATATACACACAAACACACTAAAACATCACTGAGTTGCATGTGAGACTGTCTCTTCTAGCACCAAACATGCAACCAAGATATAATATAGCACATAAATTAACATGCATAAACGCTTCTCAGGGAGTCCTAAAAAGCCATAGTTTCGGCACAAAATGTTTATTATTTGTAGGTATATAAATATAAAACAATTTCAAGAGTCAACAATAAAAAAACAAAAATGGGAGAAAATAAAAATAGGAACTTGAACTTACAGACATAATAGCAAGGACCCACTGATGCGAGACTCAGCGTTGATCCTAATAACAGTACGGCTTGGAGATTTAATAATAGTAAAGAGAAGCCACATGTTGATCCGTTATTTACTTTGTAAGAATGTGGGGGCCAACAGCTTATGCACGGTGCTCTGTTATGGCTCTGCCGACAAAACCCAAATGTTTATGTTATTATTGTTTAGTCGTTACATATTTGTCTTTTCAAGAAATTGTTTCATTTAAAATTATTGTCAAATAAGTTAATTCTCAATAAGTGTTGGTTAGTTTTATATAAATTGAATCTTTATGATAAGAGCCGAGTAAGCTAATCCCTAACGGGAGTGTAAATGAAATGAAAATAGAGAAACATGTCAAAATCAGATGGAATTGCCAGTCAGTTTGTTCCATCAAATCGCATTCCCATTTGCTTTCATTTTCAATTAAACAATTTTGAGACAAATATACCGTTGAAGTAAAAAAAACTGGTATTATTTATTGGAAATCCCACTTTTCTAGTGTTGTTTAGGCAACTGAGTTTACACTGATATCCTCTTGTTGTACCAAAAAAAAATAAAAGCATCAGAACTTGTAAAAAGCAACCATCACAATCTATTGAAAAAAGAATAATAATAATAATAATAATATTCTCAGAAGTGACTAGAATAATAATAATAATAATAATATTCTCAGAAGTGACTATTAAAAGCTAAAACAGATAGAAATATTTTGTTTTAATGGTTTAATTCATTCAATTGTGGGATCAACAATATTTACAATTTGGGTCGAAATATTAATTGAAAATTGAAGAATTGATAGGAAAGAAAATTAATAAGTGATTTAATTAATAAAAATTAGGAAATTGCCCAAAATGAACATTAAAAGATGATTTAATCAATAAAAATTAGGTTGTCATAGCCACCACCATCTAAAATGTTTAATTTTCTAATAGCAATTCCGATTACAATTAATTTAATATAATTGCGAACAGTCAAGTGCAAAGAAAGTCAACATAAAAGTCAATAAAATATCAGAACCAACCATGTGAAATGGAAACTTCATTCAACTTAGACCGACACGTTCATGCTATTAATATTTAATAACATGAAGAATAGAAAAATGAATTCGAGGATACAATTCAGAGAGCTGTAAGAAAATTCAAGATTTATTAACGTTGGTTGTCAATATGTTACAAAGGGAGACAAGATTCTCTCCTTTTTTCTTTTTTTTTTTTTCTTATTTTCACAAAAAAAAAAAGAAAAAAGAAATCTCATACATAGGAAGAACCCTAAAAAAGCCTAGCAAGCTCCCACTGGCTTTGCTCCATATGACATTTGAAATCCTTTCATGTGCTTTTGCCGCTGGCTTTTCCTAATAAATTGAAGCTCAACCTGCAATTCATATGGAAAACAAGTATGTGGCCATATGCCTTGTAAAAAATATTGATAAACAGAAAGAAGGATATACTCTTCTACATTTACATTTAATCCAAATGGATACCTGCAGTAGTTTCTTCTCAAAAACTTAAATTAAAGCAACTGTTTGGTTTGGTTTTTATTTTGTAACACATTTTTGATTGCTCCTTTTTAGTACTTTTGCAATTAAAATTACCTAATAAGAGGTTTCTTTTGTGGCACAGGTGCAGCAGAAGAGACCCCATTGGCCAATAGCGTCTCAAGTTCTGCAAACTTCAATAAACAATAGAGCAAAACAATGCTGTCAACTAGGCAAAACAATGCTGTCAACTATAAAGCACAGTAATGCATTACTGAAATAAATAGTCCATGCAAATATAGAACACTACTTGCAACACCCACTGAGCCTTCTTTTGTATTGCCCACTGAATCTTTGACTTAAATTCCGCAGTCAAGATCATCTTCAAGCTCATCAACTTCTTGTGATAAACCTTGGTTAGTAACATAAGGACCAGAAATTATTGTCTCAATTGCCAGTTTCTCAGCCTCCTTAGAGCATGGAGTATCCCTGGTGGCAGACAAATCTTTACTCTGCAGATTAAGATCAGCATTTTGAGCAAGAATCCTTACTAAATTTCCAAATCTTTAAGGCCATTTATTTTTTCTTCCCTATTTTCTTGCATCCCATTTGCACTAACAATAACACCTCCTACAGCAACATTGCCAACAGAAAGGCTTCCATCATTAACTTCCCCATCAAAAGGAGCAGCAATAAAGGACTCCATGTTTTTCATGGTATATGCAACATTATCATCAATTGACCTTTTCTTCCTTCCATCATCTGATCCATCTGAAACTCTACCTTCAGATGATTTTTCAGTTGAGCTTTGCCTAATATCCCAAGTTGCTTTTGATGGACGAGAAGGACGAACACCACTAGGAAAAATAAAGGAAGGCATGTTCTTCCGTTTCACATGGATTACATGGATCTCCATTCCAGGCTTCCATGAAGCATATATGTTGACAGAGTGTTTAAATTCCTCAACAGCTAACCTTATATCAAAATGTTCCCCTTCATTTACAGGAACCCCTTGTTCGCGTTGCAAACCCGTAAAATAAGAACAATGTAGAGGTCTAGATTTATCTATAAATTCACCTGGGTTCGGATGAAGCATAATGTGTGTATGCCTCTCAATCTAGGGTAGCAAAAGGAAAGCGTCACAATACAAGTAAACAGAGTATGCATGAATATGTACATAAAATGTATAGAAAATATAGAGAGAGCTGAAACTGTCCCAACTTGTGGGTGGGGAGTAGCTTCATCTTCAATGTAAGCTAGCAAAGATGAGATTCAACCCACCCTTTCCACTGTCTTAAATCATCTTCATTTTCTGCATGGATGTCTATCTGTAGGTAATTTATGTATGCTTCAAAGAAGGAAAAAGGCTAAAAAAGGTTATCCCAATCAGCGTACCTTGCCTCCATTACCTGTAAGGATTAGAAACCATAAAGTCATAAAAATGATCATGGCAATGATGAACAAGCTGATGTGATAAGCCCAAAAAGGATACAAATCACAAAGAAGATAAACCCAAGAGAAACAATTAGAATAAACCCTTTTCAACTTTCACAAATTTAAAATAAGAACTAATAATAATAAGAGGTTAGCTCATCTACTCTCTTTTTCTACCAGTAAAGGAGAATAAAAAGAAATAAAAAAAGAAATAATAAATTCTCTAATTGGATCAAATGGTGAAGATACAAATAACTACCTAGTTGCTATAGATAATGAATAAAAAATTATAGAGATTGGAAATCAAGCCCCCAAAAGTAAATGGTACGTCTATTGTAGAAAAAAATTATTTCAAGATAAAAATTAAAATGAAATGGGAAAGGGAAAGTAAAAGGGACAGTACGAAAAAAGAAGGCAATATATTTCTTAAAACTGTACTTACAAACTCACGTACTTTGAGTGGGAGAAGCATGTTAGCCATGAATCACAAATTTCATTCCCCCTCCCAAACTCTTCTAACATTATGCGCAAAGTGCTTGAGGACACATTGTAGCTAGAATTCATGTAAGGATAAGCTGGAGTAATTATAGCCATCAAATGAAACCTATCCTTTGGATTTCTTCTAGGATCCCAAACCTGAAGACCAAGGGTTCCTTCTTCAATGGCACAGAGCATTACTGGATTTGCCTAGCGCCACTGAGTATATACCCTGAAGAACCTAGACACTAACATATTGGGCAGTGCATTGGGATATAGCTGACATATGCGGGCAACAAGTAATGCCCAATTTATGCCACCAAGAAAACCTTAAACCTTAATATGAGAAATAGGTGACCAATTTAACAAATATGAAAAGAAATGGTTGTGAATACCCAAATTTTGAGGCTCAAAGAGCCAGTTTTCCCGGACTGCAAAAGGCTCAAGAGCCGTTTTCCCGGACTGCAAAAACAGTCCGGCCGGACTAGAGCATTCGGAAAGTTCACCAAAAAGTATGCCAAATATGGTACTTGAAACGTCCGAAAAAAATTACGAGGATTGGCGAACTGGTCCCGAAATATTTGTTTTGGAGGTCTGAAACTCCGGAAAAGCCCTCCGGAACGAAAAGTTACCTAGTTTGCTATAATACAGCCCCGACACTCGTTTTTTCTCACTCAGTCTCTAATTGACGGACGCTCCTTCTCCCTAGTTTCTTCGGGCGATTCTTTACTGGCTTTTGCTGCATTTAGCATAGGCTTTTATTATTTTAATTGTTGTGATACTGGTCACTTAAATTTTGAAATTTAAATTAATTTAATATTCCCAAACGAGGAGCTTAACATGGAGTTTTTCAAGCTGAAGCTAGAACAGCCGTCGAATAATCAGGTTACATAATAAACCCCTCTATTTAATTTTAGGCACTTCATAGCTGTTTCTCTTCTACTCCTATTCTAGCGCAACTGCATAAATGTATTCACGTTATCATTAGGCAAATAAACTGCCTTCAATTAAATAAGCTTTAGGCTAAAATGCCCGGTTAATTAAATAATCCGAAGTATTAAAGCCTAAATTCGAACAACTATTGGCTAAAGTGCTAGTCCAATTCAATGACTATGGTATAATGCCTTTATTTCAACAGTTCGGCTAAGTCCAAATTATCAATAATTGTGGCTAAATAGCCTTAATTAAACACGCTTTTTCTTGGCAAAAAATTGCCATATTACAAATAATTAATCATTTTGGCAAACAAAATTGCTATCAAAGTAAGATTAACCAATTTTTAAGCGACAACCAAATCGCTTAATAATTTTTTGGCAAAATGCCTTTGAAATTAATCAATCTTTTTGGCTAAAGCCTTAAATTAATCATTTTGGCGTAATCCGCCCAATCAACATTTTTGGAATAAATTGGCTGAAGTGAATCTTTTGGCTAAAGCCTTAAAACCCTCAAAACACTTCCTTTTGGCAACAAACGCCTCAACAAATCAATCAATTCTTTGGCAAAATGCCTAAACAAAATGCACGAAGCATGCACACACCCATGAATAAAGCATACCCATTCAAAGCCTTTTAAAAAAAGGGCCTATCGAACTACATTGACTTTGATCTTCCATTCAAACGGAAGTACGTAGGCACGTTCGGGATTTAACCCCGGGGGGCAAGTCGAGATCACTTAAACATTCCATTGGTCCAATTACCTTGCAAAGCATTCATTTTTTTGGTTAGTTCATCAACATGACATAGTCTCGGGATCCTCTCGGGATCCGTCTCGGGATCCACCCTCGGGTTCGTAGACTCTGCCTTAAAACTTTGGGATAATTAATCTAGTAATTAGGTTAATCTAAATTGGAGTCATACTTAGGGTTTTTTTCCTAGTTTAACCCAATTAAACAAGGTGGCGACTCGTACATTCACGTGCATTTCTGTCCTTAGTCACATGCATTCATATGCCAGTGATGTTTGGGGGAGGGGTTCACACTACCCTGGCCTGGAAATCTTCATGACAGACTTCGACGAGCAGTTTATCAAGTCTCCTGAACCTTCCTTCGAACAGTTGGTTGAAGGCACAGAGTTCATGGTGGGTATGACGCAAGCAGGCACTGAAACTGAATGGTCAAAGAAGATGTCGGAGTTTGAAGACTTCTTGGGGATTGGGGATGAAGCTTCCAAGATGGTGCAAGAGCAGAAGGCTAAGGCAAGGATCCTCCAGTCAGTACTAGCTGCTAAATTTATTTGCACGATTGAGAATCTTTTTTCTCCATTTGCATCAAAAAAAAACGAATTTCAAAATGAATTTCTTCTCTCTCTGTTCAAACTTCTGAAGTTGGGATAGCAGTAGCGCTGATGGCAGGTCCTCTTTGATTATGTCGACGGAAGCCAAAGCATCTCCCTGTTACCGCAAACCATCCCTATCCTTTTGGGGATGGCCCATGAGTATGCATAACCGTTGGAACCACGCGAAACTCTTTGTTTCACATGTGGTTAGGTATATCCTGCTCAAGGTTCAAGGCGTTCCTTGATAAGCAATTCCTCTATTGTTGTCATAGCCCTATAGAGACCTATCCTTTAGGACTGTATGCACCCTCAATGCATGTGAATCATATCATAAACGGATTATGACGTGATGTTGTGCGCAATTCATGAATATCATAAATAACACAAAGAGAACACAAAACACTCTTTTGTTTTTAGTCATGCACCAGTTGGACAAAGAGTTTATCTACCTCACATCACTACCTTGATACATGAAACCACCGTTACCCTAATCCCAGCTACCTTTTCCTATCAGGTACCGCTTGTTCGAGTGCCTATTTCCAAGTTCCGCAGTCACACTACGTGCTATCACCTACCTCACCAGCTTCACCAACTTCACCAGCTTCAACTTCACCAACTCCAACTGCACCAATGGCATCACTTACTGACATCCAAAACTCATTGAACAACTGGAGGCCAGAATGGAGGCCAGAATGAATGAGCATTGGCTGCCCAAAGGACTGCCCTGATAGCTGAATTGGGTAATGGTAGTGGAAATGGGGCTTCGGCTGGGGGAAGTGGACTTGCTTCCTCCAATCAGGAACCTGCTGCTGAACTAACAAACCCTACCCTTAACTTGGATGACATGCCCTCCAGAACTGCTTCTGAGCTGGAAGCTCAGAAAATTTGAGAGAAAAACTGGAACTGTTACTAGAACTCCTGGAAAGGTCTATTACTGCCCTTAAGACACACAAGGAAGTAGTGGACATGGACTCCTTGTCCTTGTTCCCCGAAGCAAGACTTCCTACAAAATTCAAAATGCCTAACATGGACAAGTTTGATGGAACCACTTGTCCCAAGACGCACCTGAAAATGTATGTGGGTGCCCTTAACCCGTTTGGATTGAGCAGCGAGCTCCTTGCTTAGTTGTCCCAACAATCCCTGACTGGTGCTGCTTTGAGGTGGTTTGTCAGTCTGGACCGGTCTAAGATGAAAACCTGGGAAGATATCTGCAATGCGTTTAATACGCAATACCATTATAACATGGAGGTTGATGTTACTCGGAGGGAACTAGAAACCACCAAACAAAAACCAATGAACCCTTTTCCTCAATTCCTTACGAGGTGGAGGGCCAAGGGCGCCCAAATGAATCAACCGGCTTCTGAAGCAAGAACAGGTGGAATAATTATAAAGAACCTGTAGCCCTGTCTACCAACAACAACTACAAACCCAGTTACCGTACAACGTTTCAGTCACTTATTGCCACTACTACGAAAGTAGAAGATTTGATTCAAATGGGGCAACTGAAAGAAGACTCGGGAACCTCAAAATAACAAGAAACTAGCCAAGCTAGCAAAAGTCCACGAAGTGGCAGCAATCCCCACGAATCCTTTTACGTGTGGGACAATATGAAGAAGTGAAATGGCGGTCAGTCAAGAAGAACATATATTGATCTCGGGATGCCAATCCTTTTAGTGTTCCGAGAGGCTGTCAAAGCTAATTACATTAAGCCTTTGGAAGTCAAGCCACCACCCAACCCATTACCAAGGAACTACAGAACCGACGAATACTGTGAGTACCATCAGGGTACTGGGCACAAGACTGAAGCGTGTTGGACGCTTAAAAACCGCATCCAAGACCTGGTGGACAACGGTTCAATTATTCTGAGAAGTAAGCCGAACATTAGCACTAACCCCTTGCTGAATCACGGGGTAAATGCTATTGTTTCTGACCAGGAATTGATCGATCCTTTCGATCTATTCCTAGAAATGAATGAAATCTGTGTCCTGGATTTGAATGACCTCCTGACTGAAGAGGTCGATGCTATAACCAGGAGCGGGAGACAATATGAACCATTAGTCCTGGACAAAGTCCAAAATAAGCCCTATCGGAGGGCAGATGAGCCAAAGGAAGACCCAGTACTCTCACAGTTAAAGAAGACTCAGGCTAGGGTGTCGATCTGGGAACTTCTGGGATCATCCTTTCCTCATCGCCAAGCTCTTTGCAAGGCTTTGAATCAACTTCAAACATCGGTGGAGGTTAGCCCTAAAGTGCTGGTATCCACCCTCACCCAATCATCAAAGATGCAAAGCATCGAATTTTCTGACGATGACTTTACCCAAGGAGGGAGGCAGTCACAACAATGCCCTTTATTGTCATTGTCCCAACCAGAGAATAAAACTGTGCCATGGTTTCTCAATTGTAATGGGTCAGCACTGAACGTCTGCCCACTAAGGGTAGCCAGCTGTCTAGGGTTGGAAGAAACAGATTTCATCCCATCAGACCAGATAGTTAAAGCCAATGACAGCACCCGGAGGGAAGTACTGGGGGTTGCTACACTAAAATTGGCAATTGGGCCAGCCATAATGGAGGTATCGTTCCAGGTAATTGATGTGCCTACCAGTTTCAACTTACTTCTGGGTCGACCATGGATACATCATACTAAGGCAGTGCCCTCCTTCTTGCACCAAAAGGTCAAGTTTCCTTATGAGGATAAGGTTATCACTATTTAGGGGATGACTACAACCAGCTCAAGAAGCCAGAGGGCCAGCCTCTCTTTGAGGTCAACCCTGAAACTGCCAATTTGCCCCTCTCGGGATTTCAATACAACTATGACCTGTACAGTTTTCATAGAAGGAAAGACTTGCAACTCTCGAATTCTCTTTGATTTCGGGACGGTGCAAATAAAACTGCATAGTGCCTTTAATGCTGAAGACGTCTATCTGACCGGAATGATTAATGGGAAGATCCGGAAAGACAAACCCACATGCCTGCAAGCCTGGAAGTGTCCGGTGAATGAAGGGGGACCTTTGGATTGGGTTATGAAATGAAGACCGTGCTGAGAGAACCAGGAGGGGAAGGAAGGAGAGTATAGAGATGCGGCCTTACCTTTTGACTTTGAATGGTCACTTCTGCAAACCAGGAGAAATAGTTCCTTACTGTGGCTTCCAAGAACCATTTTGCTGCCCGACTGCTAAGAAGATGCTGCCTGGGTCAGAAATATTCTCGACACCTGTGTCCTGGACCTGAATGACTTATCCGAAGAGGTAACAACCGAGCTGGAAGTGGAAGACTTCATGCAGCCTAGTCTCCTTGACAAGATTGTAGTTATCACAGGAAATGAACGGAATCAAGACCTGCTCAACCTGATCAAGCCGAACGAAGGGCCTCTCAACAGCTGGTACGCAGAGGAGGAGCACATTGCTGATAAACCCCCTCCCAAGTCAAACCTAGTAACAAAGTCTGTAATCGAGTCCTGTGCTGAGTCTGAGTCTGACCCCTAGTCTGAAACCGAGTCAGAGTCCAATTCCAGTCCTGAGTCGTCTCTGTCGGATCTAGAAGATCCTGATTTCAAATTTGATGTAATTTTCGAAGACGATTCCGTCATAATCAATAAAGGCTTGCAAATTCTTGACTACCCTGTGTGTCTATCTTTCCAAGCATCCAAGCATTTCCAAGCAAAAATAATGAAGTCCAATAAATGAATAAAGAAATGAAAAGAAAAAAATAATATTGGCATAAAGAAAGAAATGAACATACATACATTGCATCTGACTGTGTGAACAGGGAACAGGTTCAGTGAATGTTTGAAGAAGTTTGCCGATTGTTTCATGTGGAAGGCAAGTGCATCACGGGAATTGACCCGGCAATAGTGGTGCGAACAAGATTCCAGTATACCCTGAGGCTAAAGCCAAGTAAAACAGAAGCTAAGAAAGGCTGAAAACAGAATGGTCTTGAAAATCAAGGGGAAGTAGCCAAGGCAATTGGAGAATAAGTTCATGAACCCATTGCCTACCCAACATGGGTTGGCAAACATAATGCCTGGGCCCCGAACAAAGATGAGCAAAGTCCAGAATGTGGTGTGGATTTACCGGGATTTGAATAAAACATGTCCGAAGGATGACTTCCCCTGCCGCATATTGACATTTTGGTGAACGAATGGCTGGAACACGAGATGGTCTCCTTGACTGATCTTGCTGTTGGGGTACAATCAATAATCGATGCATTTGCCAGAAAAGAGAACCGAACATTATCACGGATGGGGGAAAATATTGCTTACAGGTTTTTATGCCCTTTGGGCTCAATAAATGCCGGGGCAACCTTATCAAAAGAATGGCAAAGACATCTTCCATGACAACATGATTCACAAAGAAAAGTAGAAGTGTATGTGGACGATATGGTTGTTAAATCAAATACAGCTAAAGAACATACAACAGCACTTAGAAGTTCTTCCTTAGACTTCGAAAGTACAATTTAATAGCTAACCCGGTGAAATGTTCTGTTTGGAGCTAGCATTCGAGTATTTTCTGGGCCATATGGTTCAGTCGGAAGGGCATAGAGATTGACCCTTCAAAAGCCAAAGCATTTTTGGAATGCCAGCACCGAAGACAAAAAAGAAGTTCGAGGTTTCCTGGAAGGCTACAGTACATCAGCCGGTTCTTAATCAAATTGGCCGATCTTGTGGTCCGATTTTCAATTAACTCAGGAAAGGAGTACCCATCAAATGGAATGAGGATTTTCCGAAAGCTTTTCGACCAATGTAAAAGCAATATCTGTTATTCCCCGCCGGTTTACAGCCACCAAGGCTAAGGAAAGCCTTTGCTATTGTACCTATCAGTGACAGAAGAAGCGCTGGGTGCATGCCTAGCTCAACAAGCAGAAGATACAAGTGAATGCCATGTATTTACTCAGCAAAAGGATGCTAGACTACGAGCTAAAATACATAAGATAGAGAAAGTTGTTGTCTGGCTCTAGTTTGGGCTTGTAAAAGCTGCAGCACTACCTCTCGTTTACACCACATACATTATTTCTGAATCGAACCTTGAAATTCCCTTATGGAGAGGCGGTTCTTGGATTTAGTAGATGGCTAAGTGGGTGTAGGTGCTCGCAGCCTAAGATTTAAAATTTGTACAACGGAAGGCAGTAAGGCGGACGCCTTGGCTGATCAATTAGCGGAAATTACCCGTCGAAAACCAAATGCCGGAGGTAGAATTTCCCTGCATGAAGACTTGTTGAGCTTGGAGAGTGGCAAGTCTGGGAAATGTATTCGATGGAGCTCAAACTACCATGGAATGGGGTTGGAGTCGTAATTCAAAACTCCTTGTGGGAGAATACATCCCAATCGCAGTCAAATTTAGATTTCGACTGCACCAAAATGACAAGCCGAGTATGAAGCTTGCATAAAGGGGTTAGAAGGCAGCCCTGGAAAAGAAATAAAGGTCCTCAAGGTTTTCGGGGATTCCAATTATAATAGTCTCCCAACGCTTTGAAGAAAAATTGGAAAATTAAAGAAGAGCGTTTGGTTTCGCTTAACTACAACGCTTGGACGATTGGCTTACGCAATTTGAGATTTATCCTTTCACTACTTTGGCCGTAGCCAAAAATCAGTTTGCTGATGCTCTGGCTACTTTGGCCTCCATCGGTTAATGTAGGGGGAGCCAAGTCATTCGACCTCTGACAGTTCGGCTATACAGAAACAGCCAGCAACACGTCATGAATTTTGGTCGATGACAAGCCTGGTTTTGGGAATACAGAACTATCTTCAGAATGAAGCCTACCAGAGAGATCCACAAGACTGATCAAACGGACATTGAGAGACAGTTAAGCATCACGGATATTTCCTTACTGGGGGAGTTTTGTATAAAAGAAGTTGGAATGGCCTGCACCTAGGTGCGTTGATGAGGGACGCACACGCCTCAAAACCATCATGGATTCCTTACATTAAATGGGGAGTCCGGTCCACAATGCACGGGATAGCCTTGGCTCGGAAATTTGGGGTTATTACTGGTCAACCATGAATGCAGATTGCGTGAGGCACGCGTAGAAGTGCCACGAATGTCAAATTTTTGCTAAACTACAAAGACAGCCTCCAGTCAATTTGAATCCTATTGCTTCACCATGGCCTTTCACAACTTGGGGCATAGACGTGATTGGAAAAATTCACCCGAAGGCTTCTAATGGTCATCAATTTATCCTGGTTGCTATTGATTATTTCACTAAGTGGATCGAGGCAACCTCTTATTCAGTTTTAAATGCCAAGAAGGCAGCACAGTTTATTCGTACTAACATCCTTTGTTGGTACGGAACGCCATTCGAGATCATCACGGATAACGGGTCTCATTTTCAGAGTGAATTTTCTGACCTGCTAAAGCAAAAGAAAATTCGACATCATAAGTCCTCACCCTATCGTCCACAAACAAACGGAGCTGTAGAGGCTGCAAATAAGGCCATAAAAGTCATTCTGCAGAAGACGGCTAAAAAGCACAGAAGACGGTTTAGAAAGCACAAGCTTGGCATGAAACAGTTTGCAAATGGCCCTATTGGGGATATGGACTTCAATAGAACGCCTACTGGGGCAACCCCGTATTCCCTTAGTATATGGTATGGAAGCAGTGTTTGCTACTTGGAGCTGGAAGTTCAAGTTCCGGCGAGAATTATCGGGAAAGCCAATCAGCGAAGCAGAATTTGGGCGAGAATTATCATCTTGCAAATCTTTGGGTATGGATGAAAAACGATTGGGAAGCGATCCACAAACTCAAAGTTTACCAGAGAAGATGGCAACGCACAATATTTAATAAGAAGGTCAAAGACCGAAAACTGGAAGCAAGGTTGTTTGGTCCTGAAGGAATTAGACAGCCAATCTAGACCCGCATGGGAAAGTTTTCGTCCTCATCTGGGCCTGGACCTATGGTGTTGAAGAAAATACTGTTGGCGGAGCCGCTTTTTAACTGATTTCGGAATGGTTTGGAATTCACAAATCCTGTAATTTAGATCCAGTTTAAAAGATATTTTGTATAATAGCATTACACAATGTAAAAAGACTACATTAGAACCTGATTCTCTTTCGGAAAAAAGAAATTATGTATCGGAGATATGTAGGTACGACCCCTCATTGGGTACGGTCCTAAACATTAATAAACAAAAAATCATTTCCATAATTCTTTCTTCTTTGGCCAACAATATAAAAAAAGAAAGAAAAAAGAAAAAAAAGAAAGAGAAAAACCTGCTAAGTCGAAAAACCCGAAAGGGCGCTTAGGCAAAAAATGGGTTAGCCTCGCTAAGTTGAAACCGAAAGGGCGCTTGGCAAAAATTAGAGCTTGAATAAATAAAGTTGGAAAATGCTTGGAAAGCTTTAAAAGTCCAAATCTCATTCCAATTAAAGAAATAAACGTCAACAGCCCGAAGTCAAGCAGAAAGCAAATAGAGTCAAAGTAAATAAATTACCATGAAGTTTGAGTCCAAGTCCGACACAAGAAAAACAAAACATACTCCAAAGAAAAAATGCAAAGCCAAAAATTTCCAAGATAGAGTCCAAAGTCAAAGTCAAAATCTAAGTGTCCGTGCCTCCGTGGGGCAACATCCTCGAGTCACCCCTAGCTGTTGAACTCTTCTCCCAACCTTCGCCTGTCCGGGGAGCCAACACAATCTCCTCGTCAGTCCCCAACCTCATCATCAGCGTCAGCCTGAACCCAACTTCAAGTGGCACGTCAGACAGTGCGGTCCTCCTTAGCCTCATCAATCGCCAGACAACGACAATGAACCAGGTTCGCATCTCAGGAGAAGTCTGAACACTGGTAGGTTGGTAACAGGCTTTAACCATGTGTGATCTCTAACCCAAGCCTAAGGACGGCTTTCGGGTAACACCCGGAGTGATGGCTGAATCCAGTGAATGTCTCGCATAATTCGAACAGTCTGGTCTATCCCATCCTACTCAAAACCGTGCAAACGTGGCAAGGTAACTTGACCTCGTCGACGGGAAAATCCCTAAGAGACTCCAGAAAATCCTCGTCGCTGCTTGTGGCTCGGAGAGTCATGATGAGGAAGTTGAGAGAATTTGACGAGAACTCTTTGTTTTGGAGAGTTTAGCAATGAATGAAAAAGTGAAGAATTTCAAGCTATTTATATGCAAATAGCCAAGGCGGTCTTTCTGGACGCGTCCGATTTTCGCCTTCAAAATTTGTCGTTTTCCAGACTAACCAACCGGACCTCCATAAATCTTTTTTTATGGTTGCCGGATGGGGCCTGTGAATACCCAAATTCTGAGGCTCAAAAGAGCCAGTCTTTTTTCGCGACTACAAAACGAGTCGCGGCGGACTTGAGGCCATTCGGAAAGTTTACGAAAGTATGCGCCAATATGGTTACTTGAAACGTCCAAATTACGAGGTCGCAAAACGTAGTCCCTGAAATATTTTTTGGAGGTCCGGAATCTCCCGGAAAAGCCTCCGGAACGAAAATTTTAGGCAACCCGCCAGCCACGGCGGCGGCTGCCGCTGGCGACGGCGGCTCTGGCTGCAGCGGCCGCAGGACACGGCGGCTCCGGCCGTCGGTCAAGGCGGCAGCGGTCGCCCTCCAACCCGATTTTTGCCTATAAATGCAGCGCCGACACTCCGTTTTTACTCACTCAGTCTGTGTTGACGGACGCTCCTTCTCCCCTACGCTCCTTGCGATTCTTTACTGCTTTTCTGTATTTAGCATAGGCTTTTATTATTTTATTGTTGTGATACTTGGTCACTTAAATTAAATTAAATTAATCAATATTCCCCAAACGAGGAGCTTAATTTGGAACGAGGAGCTTAAATTTTGGAGTTTTTCAAGCCTGAAAGCTAAGAAGCGGCCGTCGATAATCAGGTACATAAACGAAAACTCTAAACCCTATTTAATTTTAGCACTTCATGCATATTCTTCTTCTACTCCAATTCTGATTTAAACTGTTGCATCAATGCATTCACGTCATCAATTTGGCAAGTAAAACTGCCTCATTTAAATGTGATTAAGCTTAAATGCCCGGTTAACTAATAATCGTGGTATTAAAGCCTAAATCCGACAATGTTGGCTTAAAATACCTGGTCAATCAATGACTATGGTATAATCGCCTTTATTTCGAACAGTTCGGCTTGAGTCCAATTAATCAATAAGGCTAAATAGCCTTAATTAAACACGTTTTGTTTTTGGCAATAAAATGCCTATATAGCAATTCAGTTGATTACTTTTGGCAAACAAATTGCCTATAAGTAAGATTAATCATTTTTTAGCGACAAATCGCTTAAATCAAAATTTTAGCTAAAAGCCTTCATATAATCACTTTTGGCGAATAAATTGCCTTAAATCAATCAATTTTGGCGATAATCGCCCAATCAACACTTTTGGCAATTAAATTGCTTAAGTCAATTCATTTTGGCTAAAAGCCTTCAAATAATCAATTTTGGCGACAATCGCCTAAATCACATCAATTTTTGGCAACAATTGCCTCAACAATTGCCTAAACAATCTTTTGGCTAAAAGCCTTAAATCCAACACTTTTTGTGACAAACGCTATCAGATCAATCAATTCTTTTGGGCAAAATGCCTAAACAAAAATGCCAAAGGAATACACCCACTCAGCATTAAGCATACCATTCAAAGCCCTTTTAAAAAAGGCCTATCAAACTACGTTGACTTGATCTTCATTCCAAACGGACAGTACGTAGGCACGTTTGGGAATTTAACCCCGAGCGGCAAGTCGAAAATCTCTTTAAACTTTCACATTGGTACCAACTTAATCATTTCACTCTTGCAAAAGCAACTATTTTTTTGGTTTAGTTCATCAACATGACAATGGTCTCGGGTCCCACCCTCGGGTTCGCAAACCATGCTTTAAGGACCATTGGGATAATTAATCTAGTAATCTAGGTTAATTAAAATCGGAGTCAACGTTAGGGTTTTTTTCCTAAGTTTACCCTAAAATAATTAAACAAGGTGGCCGACTCATACATTCACGTGCATTTCTGCCCTTAGTCACATGCAATTAATATGCCTTATGCCTATTTTTGGGGGAGGGGTTCACAGTTGGTAGTCTTGTTTATCTCACTGTGACTCAACCTGATCTCTCATATGCTGTTCATTTGGTTAGTCAATTCATGTTTGCCCCTCGTTCATCACATTTTTCTATAGTACTTCGAATTCTTCGATATATTAAAGGCACTCTCTTTCAAGGTTTACATTTCTCTGCACACTCCTCTTTAGTGTTATCTGGGTATTCTGATGCTGACTGGGCTGGTGATCCCACAGATCGTCGTTCTACTACTTGTTACTGTTTTTTTCTAGGAGATTCTCTTATCTCTTGGCATAACAAAAAGCAAACGGTTGTTGCTCGTTCTAGCACTGAATCTGAGTATCGTGCCATTGCTGATGCTACATCTGAACTACTTTGGTTGCGATGGTTGTTATCTGATATGAATGTCACATAGTCTTCTGCTACTGTGTTACATTGTGATAATCGAAGTGCTATACAGATTGCTCACAATGACTTTTTTCATGAACGCACAAAACACATTGAGATCGATTGCCATTTTGTTCGTCATCATGTTACTTAAGGCACTATACTTCTGATCCCTATCTCCTCTGCTAATCGAAAGGCCGATATCTTCACTAAAACTCATCTTCCCGCTCGTTTTGAAGATTTACTAAGCAAACTCAAGCTGGCATCCACTATACCATCTTGAGTTTGAGGGAGGGTGTTAGCATAATATTCAATACCATGTAATCCCATGTTAGCATAATCTTAGGCTTGACTCTAGGCTTGATTCTTGCATAATCTTAGGCTTGACTCTAGGCTTGATTCTTGGCTTGATTCTAGCCTTGACTCTAGCCTGAATTGTAGGCTTAATTTTAGCATTGATTTTAGTTTTCTCTTTCTAGTTTTTTCATGTATAAATATGTGATTTCATTGTACAATTAGATACAACAAAAACATAAATTCCTTCTTTCATAACATCCTTCATAGTATCAAAACCCATAACTTTTTGGCTCATAGCCAACAATAAATCTATTCTTCGACTTAAAATATCAGCAACTTTATTTTGTATACTCCACTTGTGCATAAGTTTAAATGGAAACTTTTGCAAAATTCGACCATCTAGCATGCATATCCTTATTAATTCTCTTTTGACTACTCAAGCACTTCAAAGCATCATGATTAGAGTAAAGAACAAACTCAAGACCGACTAAATAATGCTCCAATGTCTTTAATGCACGAACCATAAAATAAAACTCTATATCATATGTAGTCCACTTCCTTCGAGCATCGTTTAACTTCTCATTGAAGTAATCCACGGGGCGCTTTCCTTGAGAAAGAACTACTCCAATTCCAACTCCACTTGCATCACATTCAACTTTAAATAATGCATCAAAATCAGGTAATTACTTAGGACTGGTACAAATCGTCGTCCTTTTCCAAAATTAGAGCAGTACATAACTTTTCCTTTAATAATGCCAAACTTGTGGTGGCTTCTTCAGTCCACTGCAACTTTCCATTCTTCAAACATTTAGTGATTGGGGCTGCTATAGTGTTGAAATTCTTGAAAAACCTCCAATAGAATGTTGGTAATCCATGAAAACTTCGAATTTCCGTAATGGTTTTGGATATAGGCCAATCTCAAATCAGTTTGATCTTTTCATCATCTACTTGAATTCCATGTTCTCCAACAAATAACCCAGAAAAAGCAATTTGTTATGAAACTGCATTTCTTTAGGTTGATGTGCAATTTATTTTCTTGTAAGATAGTTGGTACTTTGCGCAAGTGTGCCATATGTGTTAGGATTATAGCTCATGGATCCTAACTGATTATGTGAGAAGAGCATAAGAGTGTTTGGGAGATGAGAAAAGAGGAGAAAATAGAAGAATAGAGAAAGGAAAAGAGAGAAAATAGAGGAGACGATTTGTATATTCAATCATTAATTCTAAACATCTCAATACAGAAGTACATATATAATATGCCTGCTGACGTGGTGCATAGTCAGCTAAATATGCCACATCAACTTACATCTCAGTAAGACACTAATATCATTTCAATGTCTAATTAATTAACCATAGTGAAGCTCTCCAAATCACAACTTTTTACAATTATATTCTAACATAATTCTGAAAATACCCCTCCCTTTGAGTTACAGCTTCTCCTCAAGCAGGAAATGAGTGTCCATAACTGCGTCTGCTGTAGCAACTCCTTTGTTGTGAATATTAGGTACCCAATAGGATAGCCAACTAACAAAAGAAGATAAGGGAGACCAGGAGAAAATAAAACTTTACAACAGCAATTGTTACCCAGTAAAATAAAATCTTGTCATTTGCTTCATTTCCGGACATTAGATCGTATGAAAGAGCTGCACTTTGCGGTACAAATGGCCATAGTTGACTGCAATAAGTATGAATAGCAAAATATCCAAAATCTGCAATTGCAAGATGAACAAGTGCCCATAAAAGCTTGTGCCCATAAACTGGGATTCGAAATAAACCAGAAAGTGTAGAGGGAAGCCATTCAACAGCAAGGCTACATACATAATAGATGAAGACACCACAAACATGAACATTTTTGTTGCATCCAAAATGTTGATTTAGAAGAGCAGAAAATTAAGGAAGAGAAGGAAAATTTTGCAGAGAAGGAAAAATCTGTAGATTTTATAAGTGTGGAGAAACAAATATTTACATCTCAAACAAATATTTACATCTCATTTTCCAATTACAGCATAATGGTAAATATTTTATCTAAAACTTATTCTAAAGTTTGTTTCACGTCAAACTTTCAATAGTCAAGGAAAGTTTGTTCACCCAAACCCTACTTAAAAAGCAAGGTAGTTCACCTACTTCTTGAACTTCCAACAAAGTACAAACAAAATCTAAATGACTTTAACAAAATACCTCTAAAAACTATCAAACAACACTTGCAATCAATTTCTTCAAATGGAGCTGTAGCTGTAACTTTAACACTCCTCCTTGATGCAAGAGTTGAGACAAACACCAAGTCTATTCCTAAGAAATTCAAATCTTGGTTTTTGCAATACCTTGGTGAAAATATCTGCTTTTTGGTCTTCAACTGCAATGAACAATCTGAATTTCATTTTGCTTTTCAGCTTCACGAATTGCATGATACTTGTTTTTTGTATGCTTGGTTTTTCTATGAAAGATTGGATTCTTAACCATAGTAACAGCTGATTTGTTGTCACAAAGTATTTTAGTTGGATTCTCTTGATGAAAATTCATAATCATCTTCAAGAAAATTCATTAAATCATCTTCAACTCCTCCTGCATGGCATTCTCCAACTCAGACAAATTTTAAGGCCTTCATTCCACCTTAGTTTGGTTCAAGTGAGACCAACATTACATTTGCTTGTAATTTCCTCTAAGGGATCTGGTTTCCTCTAATTGCATAATCTCTTCATACTGAATTCTTCTCAATTGTCACTGGAAGTTCGTCAACTGGAAGTTCTTGCTCTTGCTGAAATTAAGAACTAATTTAGAATTTCCTGGCTCCATTTTACTTCAATCCCATTCACCTTTCTCATCGAATTTGACACTCCTACTGACATACACCTGTTTAGTAATAGGATACAAAATTCTGTAGGCTTTGGATTCACTACTGTAGCCTACTAAAATTCCTTTTTCAGCTCGTTGATCCAATTCCCCTCTTTTTGCATTTGGAATAAATGAATAACATAAGCTTCCAAAGATTTTGAGATGACTTACCGATGGTCTAACTCCAAACCAGCTTTCGAAAGGAGTTTTTCCATCAATAGCTTTGGTTGGAAGCCGATTTTGAAGATATACAGCAGTGTTTATAGCTTCAGCCCAAAGAACTTTAGGTAGATTTTTCTCAAACAAGAGACATCTCGCCATATTCATCACAGATCGATTATTTCTTTCACTTACACCATTTTGTTGAGGTGTGTAAGCTACTGTTAATTGATGGTGAATGCCCGCTTCTTGCAAATATCGCTTGAATTGATTGGATGTAAATTCAACCCCATTATTAGATCTTAAAATCTTGATTGGGGAGCCAGCTTGATTCTCTACCATTGATTTAAACTTCAAGAACATTTTGAAAACTTCAAATTTGAATTGGAGGAAATATACCCAACAGAATCTGGTGTAGTCATCAATAAACAATAGAAAATACTTACTGCCATTGCAAGATGAGACACTCATAGGGCCACACACATCAGTGTGTATTAATTCAAGTTTCATAGTAGCTCTCCATGCTTGATCAGTTGGAAATGGTGTTTGGCTGAGTTTGCCTAACTGACATATTTCACATATACTGCTATCTTCAACTACAGATGGCAAATCAGCAACAACTAGACAGATGGCAAATCACGAGCAATCTAACTTCTTGGATTTGCAGCAATTTAATGAATTGGGAGATTGGTGTTGACAAGTCTCTTTGTGCCACAAATCAGATTCTTCTTTTTGACTCAAGAAGATTCTTCTTCGAAGTTTCCTTAAAATGTAGAGGAAAAGCTTCTCTCCGGTTCATTTTGAACAGCAAATTACTTTGAGCCAGAAGGATCACTTATTTCACAAGTTTTTATCTTTTTAAATAGGCAAAAATTGTTGGTAATTCCCTTATCGAGCAATTGACCAACCGTAAAAACAAGCTTTTTGATTTTAGTTTCCGCGGTAGCATTAAAAGAACAATGCGGAATAGCTTTGTACCTGAAGGAGGTTTGTACAATCAGCATCTCCTTTGCCTTTGACATCAACAAGCCTACCACCTCCAAGTCTGACTTTGAAGAATAGTTTGTATCCAAGCTATCGAAATTCACCAAGCTATCGAAATTCACCAAGTTTGGTGTCATGTGGTTAGTGCAGCCACTATCAACAAGCCATGCTTTTTTAGCTTCAATTGAGACATCACATTTTTCGATTTCTTTTGCAGCAAATAGTTGTTCTTCATACTTTTCAGAATTTTCGGTAACTTGTGCATGATGGGCTTGTTTTTGTTGATTCTGGTTTGTAAAACAAACTTTTTCAGTGTGACCAAATTGCTTACAAACCTTACATTGAGCTCCAGGTCTGAACCAGCAGTAGTTCTCAATATGATTTGTTTTTTTGCAATGTGGACAAGGTGGTTTGTTTTTTTGCAATGTGGACAAGGTGGAAATCTGCCCTTCCTTCAATTTTTTCTGAAATTCTTCTTCATTTTTGGTTTTCTGTCAGTTTGCTGGTCTCTTGAACCTCCTTCTTGCATTTTTGTTTTATGAGTCACAACAAGAGCCTTCTCTACGATGGTTTCTTCTTCCCTATAGGCTTTTCTTTGTTCCACAACTTGTAGAGCATTTGAAAGCATATTCAATGATATTTGTGACATGTCTCAAAGTATCTTCAACAGAAGAAATCTTAGCTTCAAATTTTTCAGGGAGAGTCACCATAACTTTCTCCACAATTCTCTTCTCTTTTAACTCTTCTCCCAACAATCGAATTTGGTTTACAATTTTCAATCCATGATACTCAATTTTTAACTTCTCCTAAGCTTCATGTGCTATCTCACATGTCATAATCTTGGTGAAGATAGGAAAAATTTAAATAACTTGCATCTTGTCTAGTTTTTTTAGATCATGATACTCAATTTTTAACTTCTCCAAGGCTTACATGTGCTATCTCACATTGTCATAATCTTGGTGAAGGATAGGATCTGCAACAAGCTGCATGGATATAGGACAGAGCTTTTGGAGACTGTAACAACCTCTTGCTTCATGTTGTCTAATCTACTGAAAGGGTTTGGATTTTGATTAAGACGTGGCGGACTTGTTTGCCTCCTCAATACTGCCATAATCCAAGCCCCTTGAAATAAAGCTCTCAATCTTTCACAGCCCAAACCATGATAGTTTGTTCCCATTATAAATGAGGTGGTGAAAAGAGACATGCTGCCTGGAAGGGCCATTTGAGGAAAAGCAAAATAAATAGAAAATTTCACAAATTCTGGTTTTTATTTTGGTGGCTTTTCTATGATTTTCACTCAACACAACAATCAGGCCCTTCGAGATCAGATAGCTCTGATACCACCTTGTTGGTTTAAAAGAGCAGAAAAAATTAAGGAGAGAAGGAAAAATTCTACAGAGAAGGAAAAATCTGGCAGATTTTGTAAGTGTTGGAGAAACAAATATTTCACATCTCATTTTCCATTACAGCTATAATTTAAATATTTTACTAAACTTATTCTAAAGTTTGTTCACCCAACCTTCATTTTAAGTCAATGGAAGTTTGTTCACCAAACCTAACCTAAAAGCAAGGTAGTTCACTACTTCTTGACTTCTAACAAAGTTACAGAAAACAAAATCTAAATGACTTTAACAAAATACCTCCAAAAACTATCAACAACACTTGCATCAATTTCTTCAATGGAGCTGTAGCTGTAACTTTAACACAAAAGAGTAGAAAAAAATATGATGTGCTAGGTCACTTCCTTCAATTGTTTTGACTTCACTAATCAATAAATCCAGCAAAGCATTATCAAAGGCTTCCCCTCCTGAGTGTTGAAACAAACAATAATATAAAGCTGATGTTACTGATTGAATCTTACGAAATTGATAGAGAATTCCAGCTTAACTTTCATTGAAGAATACTGCAGAATTTATACAAGAATGGAAATAACAAACTTCCTATTTAGATGCCACTTATAAGGTGAAAAAAAATTGAATAATTTAGATGCCACTTATAAGGTGAAAAAAAATTGAATAAGAAAAATGTACAACTAAGAGCTAAAAAACAGCCACTAACTTAGGCCACTTATTCCACCATTTGATGCTGTAAAAAAAAAAGGAAATAACAAAAAAATATTGACAGCATGCTGGAACTGAAATGCCAGAAATCTAACACTCCTCCTTGGCATTTCGGTGACAAACACCAATTCTTTGTCTCAAGTCTTCATATCTCTCCTTAGGAATGGCCTTGGTAAAAATGTCTGCAAGCTAATTTTCAGATTAGCAATATACAAGTAGCACTTCATTAGATTTTTGAACTTCTCTGATAAAATGAAACTTAATTTTGATATGCTTAGTTCGACCATGAAACACCGGATTTTTGGAGATTGAAGTTGCTGAAATATTATCACATATGATCTTTGTAGCTTCTATCTGCTCACACTACAAATCTTTTAGCATCTTCCTTAACCAAATAGCCTGATTTACAGCAGAGGCAGCAGCAATGTACTCTGCTTCTGCTGTTGATTGAGCTGTAGTTTCTTGTTTTTTTGAGCTCCAACTAAAAAAACTTGTGCCCAATGAAAATAAGTATCCAAAAGTGCTTCTTGAATCTTCAATACAGCCACCCCAATCGCAGTCACAGAAACCAACCAACTTCAAACTCTCCCCTGCAACTGCTGCAAAGAACATCCCAAATGTGCTAGTTCCTTTTATATACCTTAACACCATTTTGGCAGCTGTAAAGTGAGTTTCCCTAGGTGAATGCATGAACCTAGAGAGCAAACTTACAGCAAATAGAATGTCTGGTAGAATGTCAGGTCTGCTAGCTGTAAGGTACAGAAGACTACCAATTAAACTTCTATAGAGGCTTGCATCTACTTTTTCAGCATTTTCATCCTTGCCTAGCTTTAAACCAGTAGAAATTGGAGTGCTTACAGGTTTGCAATCTTGCATTTTAAACCTGTATAAAATATTAGAAATGTATTTCTGCTGACTTATAAAAAAACCATCATTAGTTTGCAGCACCTCCATCCCAAGAAAGTATTTAATGATTCCAAGATCAGTCATCTCAAAGACTTTCTCCATTTCATCCTTGAACTTTTTCATTCTTGAACTTTTGAATAAGTTCAATTTGCTACCTGTCACAAGCATGTCATCAACATAAATTGAAACAACTAAAAACTCATCATCTGTATTTCTTACATATAAGGTAGCTTCACTTTGACTTCTGCTAAAGCCAAGTTGCATGAGATAATTGTCCATCCTTTCGTACCAAGCTCTCGGAGCTTGTTTTAAGCCATACAAAGCTTTGTTTAGAAAATAAACTTGATCCTCCTTACGAGGAATTAAAAAATCATCAGGTTGCTCTACAAAAATCTCTTCATTGAGAAACCCATTCAGAAATGCTGATTTGACTGCTGATTTGACATCAAGTTGGTGAATTTGCCATGAATTGTGAGCAGCAAAAGTAAGAAGGAGTTTGATTGTATCATACCTTGCTACTGGAGCAAAAGTTTCTTAGTAATCCACGCCATATTGTTGTGCATATCCCTTCACCACCAATCTGGCTTTATGCTTACAAATTGAACCATCAGAATTAAATTTGGTCTTAAAGACCCGCTTTACACCAATCACCTTGCGATTTGCTCGCCTATCAACTAGCTGCCATATCTCATTCTTGTTGATCATTTCTAATTCAGCTTTCATAGCTCTCCTCCATGGTTGAAATTATTGTGCTTCAGCGTATCTTGTTGGTTCATTGACAACCAAGCTACACCTTTCATAAATGTCCTCTAAGGACTTTGTACCTCTCACCGGCAAGTCATCCACCAAATCATTTGCTACAAGTTGAGGTTGCTCTTTTGGAAAGAGATTAGCATGAGTATCCTTTTGATTCTCCCAACACCAACCAGCAGCCTCATCAAACTTTACATCTCTGCTCAAAATTATTTTTTCAATTTTCAAGCAAAAAATTCTATACTCTTTACACGATGAACCATAGCCCATGAAAATGCCTTTTTTAGCCCTGTTGTCTAGCTTGCTTCTTTTTGATTTAGACACTTGATAATAACATATACACCCAAAGATTTTGATATGGTGTATTGTTGGCTTGTGGTCATACCAAGCTTCATAAGGAGTCTTGTCTTGTTCATAAGGAGTCTTGTCTTGCAAAGCTTTTGTGGGAAGTCTATTTAATAAATAGACAGAAGTATTGACTGCCTCTGCCTAGAATTGGTTTGGCATTTGTTTCTCAATTAAAAGACACCTGGCCATCTCTATTACTGTCCTATTCTTCCTTTCAAACACCCTATTTTGTTGCGGAGTGTAAGGTACAGTCAATTGATGTTCAATGCCTGCACTTTTACACAATTCAGCAAACTGGCGAGAAGTATATTCTCCACCATTATCAGATCTTAAAGCTTTAATTTTAAGATTACATTGATTCTCTACTAAAGCTTTAAATTGTTTAAACACATCAAAGACTTCACTTTTGAGTTTAATTAATGAAATAAACCCCACATCCTGGTGAGTTTAATGAAATAAACCCAACACATCCTGGTGGAGTCATCAATAAATAGGAGAAAATAATTGTTACCACTCAAGGACTTGGTTGTCATCGGACCACACATATCAGTGTGGACGAGTTGAAGTTTCTAATTCGCTCTCCATGCCTGATTTGTTTGAAATGGTAGCTTCGATTGCTTCCCTTGTTGACAGATCTCACAAACTTGAGTATCATAGGAAATTTCAAGCATATATTTCACCAGACCGTTCTTGCTCATTTCAGTAATTGTTCTTTGATTGAAATGTCCAAGCCTTTTAGCCACAAGTTTGTAATTGAATGTGAAGCACTTGTGTAAGCTTGCTCAAATGCTTTCTCCCAAGTTACTACAAAACTTCTATTTTTCATGTTCACACAAAATAATTCAACTCCAGAAGGATAAAAAATAAAGCATTTGTGATCTTTAAAAAGAAATGAATAATTTTTTTCAAGTAGTTGCCCAACACTTAACAAATTTTAGCTAATTTCAGGTATGTACAAAACATCAGGAATGGTTTTGATACCTGATTTTGTTAAGACAGCCACTGATCCTCTTCCTTTGACTTCTAAGAATTCTCCATTTCCCACCTTTACTATGGATTTGTAAGTATCATCAAGAGTCCTGAACATCTCTGCATCATTGCACAAGTGATGAGTGCCGCCACTGTCGATAAGCCATACATCAGAGAAGTCATTCATTAAGAAGCAAGAAACTGCAAAAAGTTGCTCCTCCTGTGCATTATTTTCATCTGCCATTTGAGCTTGAGAAGGTTTTGAGCCTATGTTTTTGGATTTGTAGACTTTGGATACATGCCCAATCTGCTTACAACTGCCACAAATAGCATCAGGCCTCCACCAACAATATTTCTCTAAATGTGTTATTTTTTTTTTTTTTTTGCAATTTTTGCAAGAAGGAAATGATTTCTTTGAACCTTCACTGCTATTTCCACCATCGTACTTGCCCTTATTTTTCTGGTTGGGATGATGTTTCCCCTTACCAGAGTTTTGCTTTTGCATAGAGAAAGCTCCTTCGGTGAATCTCTCCTACCTCATATTCCTTCTTTGCTTTTGTGCTTGAAGTGCACTCATTAGTTCACCTAATGAAATCGTACTTAGGTCCTTGGACTCTTCAAGAGAAGAAATCTTGGATTCAAACCTCTCTGAAAGAGTCACAAGAACTTTCTCCACAATTCTTGTCTCTGAGAAATCTTCACCATGCAATCTTATGTTATTAACAATCAAAGAAATTCGATCGGCATACTTACTGATTGTTTCATCCTCCAGCATGTTCAATGGCTCAAATTCCCTTTTCAAGTTCAACACTTGCATTTGACGTGTTCTATCACTGCCTTGGTATTCTTCCTTCAACCTCTCCCAAGCCTCCTTTGCAATTTTGCAAGCCATAATTTAGTAGAACACAGAATATGCTACTGAATTTTGAATAAGTGACTTGGCTCTAGATTTCTTTGCTTTTTCTTCACTGTTGAATTTGATTTGTGCTAAGGTGGGGTTTGCTGGTAGAGCAGGAATTGGTTTATCCTCTGTTACAGTTTCCTAGAGATCAAAGGCTTCCAAAAAAGCTTGCATCTTCACTGACCAAATGTGATAATTTTGACCAGTTAAGATGATAGATGGGTTTAAAGATTGGCTGCTGGATGCCATTTGGAGTTTTGGATTAAAAAACTTTTGTTGTAGTTTGGTCCCGTAAGATAAACTAGGCTCTAATACCAGTGTTGAAACAAACAATAATACAAAGCTGATGTTACAGATTGAATCTTACGAATTGATAGAGAATTCCAGCTTAACTTTCATTGAAGAATACTGCAGAATTTATACAAGCATGGAAATAACAAACTTCCTATTTAGATGCCACTTATAAGGTGAAAAAAAGCTGACTAAGAAAAATCTGCAACTAAGAGCTAAAATAGATGCCATTTAGATGCCACTTATAAGGTGAAAAAAAGCTGACTAAGAAAAATCTGCAACTAAGAGCTAAAAAACAATCGCTAACTTAAGCCACTAATTCCACCATTTGATGCTGTAAAAAAAAAAAAGAAATAACAGAAAAATATTGACAGTATGCTGGAACTGAAATGCTAGAAATCTAACTCTGAGAAGGTGTCTCCATTTTTTGCTTCAACAATCATATATGGCACCATGTTTATATCTTCTTGCATGTGATGAAAGCATGCTTTCTCATCTAGCTCTATTTCAGTGAATTGAACAAGAGCGTCAACAACATTTTGAACCAAGAAAGTTTGGCTTTGATTCATTGTAGTATTCTCTTGCTTAGTCCACATATTTGCATTGACAGTATCATGAAAAAGAATTCAAGTTTTGAATTTTTTTCATCTAGAAAAGCCAATCTCAGAACATCTAAGAATTTCGCATGACTGCATGCTGCTAAAATAGAAAGAAAGAAAATAGAATCTGGACTCCAACCTGAGTTCAACATTTTTTTCAATACTGCCATAGCATCAGATTTTATCCTTTCAAATTTGAGAAACTTTGCTAATATGTTCCGGTTAGTTGCATCTTCCATAATGTTGAGTTTGATGGACTCGCCAAGCTCATTCCAAAACTTTGCATATTCGCCTTTCTTCTTATCAACATAAGCGTCCTCGATACCTTTCATGTCATTGTCAGTTGCCTCATCAGGATCATTATCCACAGTGCTAAGAGTTACACCGACTAACCATCCAATTGATCCATATTGCATTTAGAACTTGATAGGTTTATTTTTATAGTTAATTTTAGTAGATTTTATCTAGGATTTCTTTTAAGTTTTACTTAATTTGTTTTATTTTAGTTAAACTTATTTATGTTTTTCAATAAGGATTCCTTGAATCATATCTCACTTGATCTTGAGGATTTTGGTAGGATTTTTATTGGAACCAACTAAAAATGCAAGAGAGGATTAAATGCAATCAATTGTCCAAGACTTCTAGCAAGGAGCACGCCCAGGGTGTGCTACCCAGCACCCTCGTCCTACTCTGCAAAGTTTAGCATGGGACAAGATTTCAGATTAAGCCTGTGTTGTTTACATGGATTTGCATAAAGATATTGTGGGACGTGCTTTATTAAAGCTAGAGTCCTATTTAGACGTTGGGAGCGTCCTAATTGGGAAGAAATACAAAACCTAAACATTTTTCTATCTCCAAAAGATTTCTTCCTCAATAGAGATTCACTTTCCTAAATGAATATAAAGATATTCCAGACAATCTATATAAAGAGAGAGACTAGTCATAATTAAAATGGATTGTATTTTCCATCTTTTATTCTATTGTTCTTCACTCTACGTAATTTCTCTCTCTCTAAGACTTTAAGTATCCAAGTTGGTGCCAAGATTCGAGGAAGCCGCTCAAGCTAATTGTCGACTAGTTTTTATTTCTAAACTCTCTTCTTTTTTATTATTTAATATGAGATTATTTACAAGTTTAATTAAGTTTAATTTACTATGTCGAACTAAATCTTTTTACAAGGGATATGATGTAGCTCAAATTCAACTATAGTTTATTAATCTTAATGCTTCCAGACAAAGGGATTTGATTTTCTTTATTCAAATAAAATTTATTATTAATCTTAATGCTTCCAGACAAAGTTTCTCTCTTGGATTGATTTATTTCATTAATCACTATTGAGAGAAGGGTTTTTGATATGAACAGGATAATAAATTTCATGGGAATAACAACTTGATGAGAAGAAGGGTTTTTGAATATGAACAGGACTTGGATTGATTTATTTCATTAATCACTATTGAGAGAAGGGTTTTTGATATGAACAGGATAATAAATTTCATGGGAATAACAACTTGATACAAGAGCTATATGGTTTGACTTGTGGGAGGTTTTCATAAAATTAAAGGCCTTAATTTGTAGATTCCTGAATAATCACAGAAACTTAATGATTTAATCTAGGTTTGGTTGCGCCATTGAGAGATAGGTAATTAAGTTAGGTTAAAATAACTAATAAAACATCGAGAAAGCTTATTAGCGATTTTAAGATTATTTCTTCTTCTTGAATAGTTAAAATTGATTATCAAATTAATAGGATAAATTGGATAGAATTAAGCGAAGTCAAAATCCCTTGTAACCTTTAATCCTTGATTTCTTTTCAATAATTACTTGCTTGATTTGTTATTCATTACTTTATTTTATTTCTTTTATTTTTTACAATTATTCTTCTTATGATTGTTTAATTAATAGTAGGTTAACATAATTTTGGTATTTGGTATCCAATCCTCATGGGAATGATACTCTACTCATCTTTATTACTTGTTGCGATTTTCTACACTTGTAAATTTCTCCTGTCAAGTTTTTGGCACGGTTGTTGGGGATTGACATTACTAATATCAATACTAATTACCCTATTGTTAATTTAAATATTTATTTTCCTATTACTTTAATTTTTCTTTTACACGAAGTTTCAGGTATTTTATGCAAAGAAGATCTCGTAGCATTGGACCTTTGATTTTGACCCAGAAATTAAAGGACTTGTCGAAGAAATAACACTGCGAGAAAAGGTCGAGAACGTGAAAAAAGAAGACAATCAAACATAGCTGAAGAAGTAGAATTAGAGGATTTACTATTGCAAGAAGAAAATAGGTCTTGCAACATCAGCTCAATCAAAGGCCCCAACCTCCTGTTCGCACCTTGCGAGATTACATAACTCTTTCTCTTAATGGGGCTAGTTCAAGTATCACTAGGCCTAGGGTGGCAGCTAACAATTTTGAGATCAAGCCTACAATTATTCAGATGTTATCCACTTCAATTCAATATGGAGGTTTGCCTAATGAAAATCCTAATGCCCACATCACAAATTTCTTGGAAATTTGTGATAGTTTCAAGCAAAATGGAGTTTCTGAAGATGCCATAAGATTGAAACTATTTCCCTTCACTCTAGGGGACAAAGCACGCTCTTGGTTGCAATTATGCCCTGTTGGAAGTTTTACTACTTGGGAAGAATTAGCCCAAAATTTTTTGGTAAAATTCTTTCCATCCTCAAAGACCACAAAGCTTCACAATTAGATAATGACCTTTGCTCACCATTATCAAGAGAGCTTGTATGAAGCTTCAGAGAGATACAAAGATTTGTTGAGGAAGTGGCCACACCATAACTTACCCAAGTGGTTGCAAGTCCAAAATTTCAATAATGCATTGTCTCATAACACGAATATCACTTTAGTTGTTGCTGCCGGAGGTTCTTTTGAAAGAAAAAGGGATTGATGAGGCATATGATTTAATAGAAGATGACGAGCAATAGTCATTACCAAAATACCTCAAAAGGAAGAAGCCTGCAGGAATTTATGAGATTGATGCCATCACTGCATTGAATGCCAAGGTGGATAATATGGTACAGAAATTAGATTTTTTGACCACTAACTCTGTTAATTGTGCAAGCATGTGGCAGGTGTAATGTAATAGAGATATACTATTAACCATGCAAATGTAATAGTATAATTTTGATGTTCTTCTTTGAACAATTATTTCTATGTATTTAATTGGAGATTTGTATTAAATGAATAAAATTTTTAGCATATTTTATAATAATAGTGTTAATATATTCTGTATGTATCTAACCGAAACAAGTAGAGAATGGTTATTTTGTACTGACTATTAAACATATTCTGTAGGAGATTAAAAATAAGATTTATCTTCTTAATCTTGACTTAATTAATATGAGCAAATATATATTGTTTGTGCTTTAATACATTAAAGAGTGATTTTCATTTATCGGGACAATAATTCTCAGTGAATTGGGCAAAGACAGCTTATATTTGTGAAATTTAATTAATGATAGAATCCATGTCTCGATTTAAAGAATGATGATGTACTTTAAGTAAACTTAGAAGGTTTCATTGTGTAAACCTTGCAGGTGAATTTTTTAATCCGACACATGAAATAAGTTAATTTCATTGTGTAAACCTTGCAGGTGATTTTTTAATCCGACACATGAAATAAGTTAACGCGGACAATTTTAAAGATTAAAATTGTTATTTAAATAAATTATCAATGATTTATTTTATTTGACAAGCATCTGTAATCCTTTTATATTAGGGCATTTATTTTATTTGACAAGCATCTGTAATCCTTATATTAGGCACATAAATTATTATGTTGTAGAAAATTAAATTAATAAGGAGTTTAATCACGAATTTTTAGTGGAATAATTTATGATTAATTATAATAAAAATATACTAGTCCTGTATGGATTCTTAGACTTATTAATTTATTCTTGCAGTCCCGATTGTACCTTAATTATTTGGACCGTACATGGGTTATGTATTTTAAATAATTAATAGATTAATTTTTTAATTAAAATTTTATTTATTAATTTTAATTGAAAGGGGATAATCTGTTTTACTTAAAATATTAACTGCGTGAGTAACCGAACGATTAATCTTATGGTTCGTTTCCCACGTGGATAAGAGAGGATATTCGTTTTTGAATACGATCTTCATTTACAAGAGCATTCAGAGGAAAATTAACTACGGACTCAAGAATCATATGTATTGTACTTTTCTACCCACCTAAAAAACTAGAATTCATACAATCAATTAAGGTCACACAACAGAAGACTGTAGGATGACTTGAAGAATTCTGGAAAGAAGATGGGTAAGCGATTCTTCACTACAACAGGTCAATTCTTGTATGATTTGCATTTTTTGTTTGCTTTTGTACTTATTTTGATCTTCGATTGCTTCTGTTGTATAATTCTAGGCTCCCATCAATTGGCATTAGACCATTTCCAAACTCGTATGAAGGTGCCTTGTTCACCTGTTAATTGTTTATCATGTTTTCGTTGATTGTTTTTATCTTTCGTATGGTGCATGATATTGTAATTTGTATATAATTATTTTCTATTTCTGTTTGATTGCGTGATTACATACATGATATTTTTTTAATTGTTTTGATATAGATTTTATTAAATTGGTTTGTTGAAAATCAATCTATTGTGTTTTTTTAAAAGAAAAATCGATTTTGCAGAAATCTTTATCATGAAACATTTGGATTTTTTTGTTATATTTATGTAAAAAAATTGAAATATTTATATAAAAAAATTGAAAATCAATTTTGGAATTTGTGTTCTCGTGAAGAACACGAAGTATATGAAGATCTTGGAATAATGGCCAAATTGCCCAGAACAGCACGAACAATAGCGCCATTGACGGCGAGCCATGCAAAGGTCTCCGGCCGATGCAGGCTCACCACTGGTAGCGGCTGGTTCGTCATTGTTGGGTCTCGAAATTGGCTCTGCCCTCTGAAAACTGAACAAGTTTTTTTGGAAGTCATCTTTATTGGGTGGTTGTTCTTGCGTGGTTTGCTCGACAGCGAGCTTGCCGGTGTCGAAATGGACAGTCAGCAGAACCATAAGCGTTGCGCGATCATTGGAGTCTTGGTCTGGCGGTGACAGAGCTCGGCCTGGGCAAAAATGGCAGTTGTCTTGGGTGGCGGCTAGGGTTTCTTCTTAAGGAACAAGAAGAAGTTTTTGAAAAGTTTCAAATAGGCCAGAAAAATTTTCAAATAGGCCCCTAAAAGTTTCTTAGTTTTGCAAACAGATCGTAAAATTTTTAATTAGTCCCCAAAAGTATTTTATTTTTGCAAATAGGTCCTATAATTTTCATACAGGCCCTGAAAGTTTCTTAGTTTTGCAAATAGGCCTTAAGAAAATTTGTTTGAATTTTTTTTTTCAAGTTTTTTTTTATAAATTCTTTTAAAAATTTGCTGCTTTTTTTAAATTACAGACAAATAGAATTTATTCATTTTTCTAAAAGAAATTTTTTTTTTGGTGTTTTTCATTACTTGCTAGTTGTGATTATTTGCATATTCTTCCCTATCGAAAGATGATATGTTTTAATGTGATCACTGTATTTAATCTAGTATTGTCTGTGTTTATTTATCTCTCCATCTGAGTAAATTAATTAGGGGCATAGACTGGATGTAATGTTTTTTTACTTATAAATGTTTAATGATATGTTTCTCCCATCAAGTGGTGTGTCTGTCTTTTTATTTTTTTATGCATGACATGTGATTAGTTTAATTCTCCCATCGAGATTGTTGCTCATGAATGTTGTTAAAAATGCATATGTGAATTTTGGTGTCATTATTGTGCTTTTCCTGCAATTATGATTTATATTCTATTAATTATTATTGATATGTTGTTTTATTTTTAATGCATGATCTTATAAAGGAAATGATATCATTCAATCTCCTAGCCAACATCCTAACCCAAAATAAACTTGACGGTCCAAATTATGTGTACCAAAAAAGAATTTGGACATTGTGCTTACTATTGAGGAGTACAAGTTTGTGCTCATTGAGGTGTCTCCTCAAAAACCCGTTGAGGGTGCCTCTACTGAGGTCACCAAGGCTTACTAGAAATGGGTTAAGGCTGATGAGATGGCGCGATGTTATATTTTGGCATCTATATCAAATGTTTTGTAACATCAACATCAGAAGATGGACACATCTTATAGAATCTCAAGGAGATGTTTGGAGACCAGACTAGTGCAACCAAGCAGAATGCACTTAGGGAGATTCTTGCTTCTAAAATGGAGGAAGGAACTCCTATTAGAACTCAAGTCTTAAGGATGATAAGTCTTCTGAATGAAATGGAGGGTCTTAGTACTGAGGTTGACAAGGCTACTCAAATTGAGATGGTCTTGAACACTCTACCGGCTAGTTTTTAGTAGTTTCGTTTGAACTATAATATGAATAAGATGTATTTTTACTCTGTCCAAGTTGTTGAATGAGCTGGTGGGCTGTTGAGACTTTTATTAAGTAAGGAGCTGCACCTGTTGTGCTCAATATTAAGTGAGGTTCTTCTTCTACCCAAAAACAGGGTAAGAAGAAGAAAAGGCTCACAGGCCCAAACCCAAGATAGTTGTTGCTACTAGTGGTGCAAATGGTGCAGTGAAAAAGCCCAAGGGCAAGTGTTTTCACTGCAAGCAACCTGGTCACTGGAAGCAGCAATGTCCAACTTGGATATCTAAGAAAAAGCAAGGTACATCGCTTTTCTATTTATTGATTATTGAAACTTGTTTAGTGGTATTGACTACACTCCAACGGTGTGTAGACTTAGGAGCCACTAATCATGTTTGTAATTCTTTGCAGGATTTCAGGTAACACGATAGCTAAGTGAATGAGAAGTCAGCATCTGCTCGAGAGATGGCATTAAAGTTGTAGTTTTAGCTGTAGGAAATGTTACCCTTAGTTTTAAGTGATGTTTTATATGTTCCTTTAATTAGAAGGAATTAATTTATGTTTCTAGTTTGAGTAAGAACGGTTATTCAGTTTGTTTTAATGAATTTTATGATGATTCCACCATTATTAAATTTAGAAAATAAATGATTTGTTATGGCTCATTGATTGATGATCTATTTATTCTTAAGTATCACATGAGCTGCAACTTAATGATTTTGAAATAAATAACTTTGATGTTGTTGTACCATTAAAGAGAAAACATCCTATTGAATTCAATCATACATATCTTTAGCCTTTAAGGCTTGGTCATATTAATTTAGATGTTAAGGATGGACCCTTGAGTTCATTGAAAGTGGAGGCACTACCAACTTGTGAATCATGTCTAGAAGGTAAAATGACTAAGAGGCCTTTTCCCTTAAAAGGGTAATACGACCAATGATGTTCTAGAATTAATTCATTTTGATTTGTATGGCCCAATGAGTGTCCAAGCTAGGGGTGGTTTTAAGTATTATGTCACTTTCATAGATGACTACTCAAGGTATGGGTATATTTACCTGTTGCACTATAAGTCTGAATGTTTTGAAAAATTTAAAAATTTAAGGCAGAAACGGAGAAGCGATATAGAAAATATATCAAGTCTTGACGGTTTGACCGTGGTGGCGAATACCTCTCTATGGCATTCATTGCTTATTTATCAAAATAAGGAATTACTTCACAATTGTCTGCACCTAGTATGCCACAATAGAATGGTGTAGCAGAAAGGAGAAATAGGAAGCTTATGGAAATGGTTAGATTAATGATGAGTTATTCAATTTTGCCATTTTCTTTTTAGGGACATGCAATTGAAACAACAACATATACAAAATAAGGAATTACCTTTCAACAATTGGTCTGCACCTAGTATCACAATAGAATGGTTTGTAGCCAGAAAGGGAGGAAATTAGGAAGCTTATGGGAATGGTTAAGATTAATGATTGAGTTATTCAATTTTTGCCATTTCTTTTTAGGGACATGCCAATTGAAACAACAACATATATTTTTGAATTTAGTTCCTTCTAAGTTAATACTTTGACTCTAAGAAACTGTGCTTAGTTTAAGACATGTTCTGATGTGGGGTTGCCAAGCCCATGTGCTGAAAAGGGGAAAGCAGATAAGTTGGAATCAAAAACAGACTTATGTTACTTTCATTGATATCCTTAGAGGAACGTAAAGGCTTTATTGGATATCTTAGAGGAACGAAAGGTGGTTTATTTTATAGTCCTAAAGATAAAAAGACCATTGTTAGCACCAATGCACATTATCTTAAGGAGGACTATATTCTAAACCATATTCCCAAAAGCCAATTAGCTTTGCGAGAATTGAGAGGGGATACCATACTTACTGACACATTTCCAAAAGAACATGAACCTGAACCATTCACAGTCGGTGTTGACATACCATTACCTCATCGTAGTGGGAGAAATTCCAATACTCAATCTGATCAACACACAATTCTAGATTTACCACTACAGCCCCAAAGTAGTGAGAGTGATGTTAATTTACATACACAACAGGTGGAACCCATTGACATTTCATTACCTACTGGTATTGAAGGAAATGTTGAGGAGGCTCCAAAACCTAACTAGGATTTTGTTGCACCAGTTATAGACTTACTAGCTTTACAACTAAAGCAAGATGACAGTGTGGCTGATCTGATAGCACCTCGTCATAGTGGGACAATTAGATGACCACCAGTTCGGTTACCACTTCTAGGAGAAGCTTTTGATAGGGTCCCTGAAGAAATGAATACCGAACAAGTATGTTACGATACTGCACTATAAGATAAAGATGCCAATAAGTGGCTTGTAGCTATAAAATCTGAAATGGAGTCCATGTACTCTAATCAAGTCTGGGAACTTGTAGAACCACCTGAAGGGGTTAAACCTGTCGGACGTAAGTGGATCTATAAGAAAAAGAGGGCTGTAGATGGTAAAGTGCAAACTTATAAGGCAAGGCTTGTTGTGAAAGGGTATACTCATCGATTATAAGGAACCTTTTCACTGGTAGCTATGCTTAAGTCTATTAGAATTCTTCTAACCATGGCAGCTCATTTTGACTAGGAG